>JAECWI010000776.1:0-131099 GCA_018150345.1 Drosophila equinoxialis
AATGAGTTAAATGTATCCACAATAGAGAAAATGTGGTACTTAAAATCAAACCTTTCTGGAGAAGCAGAGAGATTGATACGGCACCTGGAATTAAATTACAACGCGTGCTTGGTCAGTGTTGCAAGAACGATTTAATAACAAAAGAGTTCTAGTAACAGCCATACTGGCAAAACTGTTTGATCACCCAAATGTGGGAAATGACGAAGCTTCTATAAAGAATTTGCATGCTATGATACATTTTTGAATCATTGCAAGCTATAAAAATTGTAGGCGTCAATATGGAATCGTCAGATGCTGTCATAATGTTTCATATGACAAGGAAATTGGATAGATTCAACAACGCACTATATGAGCAATCTCTTTCCAACACAAGGGAGCTACAGGAAGTAAAGGATTTCCATATCATTCTTGGAACAGCGCTTCCTAACATTAGAGGCGATTGGGAAACCAAGAAACGAAAATCGCAGCATTGAAAAACTAAACCCAAGGAAGACATGCGCAGCAGCATCTGGGACAAACAGTTCCTTATGTGCTTTCTGCGAGAAGGCAAAGCACAAACTCTTCCAATGTGAAAAGTTTCAAATAAAATCCGCAGCAGAGCGGCTTTATTGGGTGCAGAGATACAAATTGTGTGTCAATTGCTTCAAGCCAGACCATATCCCAAAAATTTGCTCTTGGAGGGGATGCTTCAAATGCGATAAAAAACATAACACAATGTTGCATTTAGAAACAGGCAACCAAGTTGCTACATCTGCGTCTGCAGCTTCTGCTTATGGAATTAGCGGAAAATTCACTCTATTGGAAAATACACTCCAAGGCAGTGGTAAAAGGGATCAATGAAAGGAAAGGAGAGTTGCGAGCACACCTAGATAGCGGCTCACAAGTAAACCTCGTCTCAGAGAGGCTAGTAAAGAAGTTATCGTTAAAAATTAACGAGACTCATGTGCACATAAATGGAGTGGGTGGTCAGCCACAGATAAGCAAGGCGCGAGTAAGCTTGGTTGTAAGGTCAAGATACAACAAGTTCGCAATGTAGTTGAGACATTTGTGTTGTCACACATAATATGTGACCAACCTACAGAACAAATAACGCAGAAAGTCACATTGCCAGACAACATTCAATTAGCTGAACCAACATTTGATAAACCAGGAAAAATTGATATGCTGTTGGCAGCTGTTGATCACTATGCTATACTGCTACCAGAAAGAAGACCCATGCAGAGTTAGACCCATGACGGCTCGGAGGAGTATGGCTAAATCTTCAGAGTTATCGTCTTTACCTTCTAGGAGTGCCACGCATTTCTCATATTCCTGTTCGACCTTCTCCCACAACGCTTGAACTCGATCACGACGGACTTGGAGCGTGAATACGCTGACCTCGGACAGTGAAGTGACGTGGATGTCGACTTCAAACTGAATTAGTTTATCGCTAATGGAGAGAAACTTCTTCAAAGCCATGGTGGAAGCAACTAAAACCCTTTTGGTTTCGGACCGAGTGACTCTTGGAGCGGTTACCAAAAACTGTGGAAGTGGTACCGATGATTTGACCTCCTTTTGGCTTGCTCGTCGTGGCTCTGACGTGGCTTGCTGAAAGGTCGTGCTTGGTACGGACGTAAGAGTTAATGGACTAGAGAGGGTCTGAAATGCTCGGGAAGGAGTAGTAGGGCTGGTACTCCTCTGGCGCTGACCTGGAGCAGCAATTGAGGATTTGCTCGTGGTCGCAGTGTTCTCAGTTTCTTTCTCGTCTTTTGACGGGCTCGTGCTCACCCCAGAGAATGGCGGTTATAAAGTAATGAGCTGGTTTGGCACGGCTTGAAAATTAGCGAAAAAGACAAACTGGAACGTTTGGGAAAACCTTGAACACTACCAAAAAACCCTAGATATGGCCTGGAACGCCTTGGAAATGAAATATAAAACCCAAAGATACGACTTGGGACACTTGGAACACCTTGGAATTCAAATGTATAACCAAAGATACAACTTGGAACGCGTCGAAACACTTTGGAATTGAAATATAACCAAAGAGACAACTTGGAACGCGTGGAAATGCTTTGGAATGGAAATATAACTCCAAAAGTACGACTTGGAACGCGTGGAAATGCTTTGGAATGGAGATATAACCCCAAAGATACGACTTGGGACACGATTGGGACAATTTGGGAGCTCAATATTAAAAAAAACCCAAGATACGACTTGGAAGCGATTGGAACAATTTGGGAGTTCAATATTTAAAAAAAAAAAACCCAAGATACGACTTGGAAACGATTGGATCAATTTGGGAGTTCAATATTAAAAGAAAAACCCAAGATACGACTTGGAAACGATTTGGAATCAGAATAAACAAAAGCGCGGAACACAAATTTTTAATAATAAAATATTATTCGATCTTTCCCTCAACGTGACCCTTCAACATATATACCCCACAAAGTGCCTGCCAACCTAGGGTATATAGCACAGCTACTTTTGAGCTTGCAGCTGTGTTGGTATACTGCAGTTAAACGGGACTTATGTATGCACGTATATACATATGTATATAGACTGCAAGGGGTAGCGGGATTTTGTTCGCGGTGATGGAAAAATATATTTTGTGTGCGAAAATAAAAAATGTGTGGAATATATGTATGGATATGTATGTATATGTATATGGATATGAATATCAATATGTAAGATTTATGTGTGGAAAAATATGTATATATATGTATGTGTATGGATATGTAAAATGTTGGTATGATATAGATATATGTATATGTGTATTGATGTGTATATGTATTTAAATTTTTTTTTTTTTTTAAATATATAAAATATGGAATGGAAATATGCAGAGGTGTGAATGGATCGGATTTCTTTATACGAATTAATAATTTTTTGATGTGTCTAGCTGATATGCCCCAACTGTATAGGGTGTCGCGGGACACAAGAATTGTCTAAGTGTGGCCTTTATATGTGAGAGGGCGGTTCACTTTCCTTTTTTTTTTTTTTTTAAAAATCTTTATTAATTTTTATTGAAAATTTTTTTCTCTTCGTTGGAACCACCTTTCACTTCGCGCACACTTTTCCCAGGAGTGGACTGTATTGCACAAAAACTTTTATTTTGGGATTTAATTTAGCACTGGATAAATTTTGTAATTTTTTTTGTCACATTCACACACTCTGCTTGCATATATATATATATATGTGTAGGAGATCACTTTGAATTTCGTAGGTTTGTTTCAATGCATATTGCATACATATGTGTTAATATTTTTTTTGAAATTGCGAAAAAATATATATTGGAAATAGGCACATAAATATGGCGCCTTATATACTTGGCTTATATGTATATGCCAAAGTGCGAGAACAAATCTTGAAGTGGGCGAACAAATATGGCGCCTTATGTACTGGACACATATTGTATATGTATGAAAAAATTGGGGACCAAAAATTTTCTCCCCTTTGAGGAGGAAAAATTTGCGCGAAAGTAATTTTACTTTGATTAGGAAAATCAAGGGAAACAATTATATGTATGTGAGTATGGGTACGGATGCTGGAGGCATGTACATGTACTCATATACATATAATTTGGAAAAAAATTACTTAGCTTGAAATTTTGTATGAAATTCCACCGATGCTAATGGTTCGAGATGATCTTGGTATCCGGCTCGAAGGACCAATGTTTGTGTAGGGGGTCGAACTTCCTTTTTGATTGGGGCATCTAAATGAATTTATCCTTCTTTTCCTCTTTTCAATAAAAATGTAGACGCGCAGAGAATTTCACTTTCACTTGTTTATTCAATCACAGGTATAATTCAACTAAAACTAGCTTAATTAAGAGCAGGGCACCAAGCCCCGCTTGGAGCGAAGTGTGGGGAGTTCTTTTGTGGGGAGAGCGATGGGCATCATCGGGAGAGCGGCGCGAGGTGAAAGCTTCCGCCTCCTTTAACCTTTGTGTTGCCCGGTTGGGCATAAACAGGGAGGAAAAGCGCTACGTTTACCCAACTCTTTATTAAGTGGCCAAAGTGGTGCACTCGGTTTCAGCAACACAAGTGAGTGTCGACGTAAATTCGCCAAAAGTCAATGTAACAACTACTACTGAATACTAATACAACCCAAAAAAAAAAAACATTATGGAGGGGTAGTCCTTGAACTCCATTTTAAGGATATGCAAAAATATTTAACACAGAAGCCGTTTTTCAAAAGTGAGTTATCATTATTTTTGATTTTTATTTTTTTTTTTTATCAACAAAGATTTTTATGGTTAATTCTTATTAAATTACTCAAAATTAATAATCTTTATACCCTTGCAAAAAGGGTATATTAATTTTGGCCAGAAGTGTGCAACGCATAGAACGAAGCATCTCAGACCATACAAAGTATATATATTCTTGATCAGCACGACGTGACGAGTTCAAATAGCCATTTCCATCCGTCCGTCCGCCTGGATCAACGCGAACTCCTCCGAGACCGTAAGAGCTACAGCGGCACGTAGGCTTGTATATACTGGAGGCGTTGTATATCTCGGATTCAGCCGGATCGGACCACTATATCATATAGCTCCCATACAAACGTCAAAGTCACGAACAGTGACTTTTCTCAATATCTTCGTTATTTTTTCAGAAATTGTCATAAAAGTTGGTATTTGTCAGTTTTGTGTTCTTATTAATAAATGTGTCAAATTTGATCAAGATCGGGTGACTATATCATATAGCTCCCATACAAACGGCAAAATCACGAACAGTGACTTTTGTCAATAACTTCGTTACTTTTTAAGCTATTGTTAAAATAGTTTATTATAGCTATAAACGACTGTGCCAAATTTGGTCAAGATCGGGTGACTATATCATATACCTTCCATAGGAACGATCCGTCGAAAACAGTGACTTTTGTCAATAACTTCGTTACTTTTAATGCGATTGCTTTCAAGTTAAACATTTGACAGTTAAATTTACCTGTTAATGACTGTGCCGAATTGGGTTAAGATCGGGTAACTATATCATATAGCTCCCATAGAAACGATCGATGGAAACCAGTGACTTTCGTCAAAAAGTTCCTTATATCCTATGCTAAGATTGAAGGCCGTTCTTTCGAAAACTTCTTGGGTGATGTTAATGAAGATTGCAGAGCAGTACTTCTTATCATCGAACGGCCTTAGGATGTTTTGGGTGACTCTAGCCAGTTGTTGTTCTGCAGAGTGTTCCTTTCTGAAGCAAAATTGATGGCTGGGTATGGTTTTTTTGAAGTCTTCATGGTCAAAGGGTCTGCGCAGGAGGAAAAGTTCGAACATCTTTGACAATCCCGATATGACACTGATCGGCCTGTAGGACGATACTTCGGCAGGACTCTTTCTAGGTTCATCGAGATAGCTGCTTTTTTCCATTGCTGTAGAAAATAAGAAAGACGGAGCAAGCTGTTGTATATATTTAGTAGAAGAATAAGAGCTTTATTTGGTAAGTATTTGATGGTTTGATTTGTAATTTTGTCAATTCCCGGTGCTTTTTTGTTTTCCACGTTTTTAATTTCATCCTTAATTTTTTTAACGGTGATTGGCCGGAAGAAGAACGGATTCTCCTTGGATAGGTGGGCTGTCTGCTGATGAAACTGATAGTCTTTCCAAGGCTCGAGATCACTTGTTTTTTTTGTTTTAATTAGTTCCAGTTCTTAAATTAGCGGATTCGTTGGATTGTTTAGTGAGGCGTCTGATGGGCTGAATTTGACCTCAAGGTGTAGCGCAAAGGCATTCGCTTTCTCCCTCATTTGTCCTTGTCCAGGTGTGGCTCGTCTTTTTTGTGGCAGTGCTGGTGGATGGAAGATTTGCCGTTGTAATTTTTATTGGCCAGTTCGGTTCTGGCTATCTTTTAATGTTGTTTGTGAGTCTTCATAGTTTAGCCATTTTCTATCTGTCTGATGGATCAATAGTGTTTAGTAGCTTATTTAATCTTTCTTTCTTCTCTTCTTTTATAGCTTTTCTCAATCTGGTTGTGGTGTCCTTAAAGTGTTTTTGATTGGCCATTGTATTATTCCTCATCAGTCTCTTTTTTGCTTTTTTTGTTGATAGAGGTGAGTCTCTTTGTTTTTCTAGATTTCAATCGCTGTGAGTGGTGTTTCTTTTTATTCAATTGCAGGTTTTGGTGCAGCTGAGGGGATGTAGTTATTTTTGCAGCATTATGTATTTTATTTGTAAGTATGTCTATGGCTGCATCAATGTCCTCATTTGTTTTTATACCCTTGCAAAAAGGATATATTAATTTTGGTCAGAAGTGTGCAACGCATAGAAGGAAGCATCTTCAACCATATAAAGTATATATATTCTTGATCAGCACGACGAGACGAGTGCAAATAACCATGTCCGCCCGTTCGTCCGTCCGTCCGTCTGGATCGACGCCAGCTCCTCCTAGACCGTTACAGCTACAGAGCTGAAATTTTGCACGTAGGCTTGTATATACTGTACAGTTTGTTTATCAGCCGGATCGGACCACTATATCGTATAGCTCCCATACAAACGGCAAAGTCACAAACAGTGACTTTCCTCAATACCATAGGAACGATTGGTCAATAACAGTGACTTTTGTCAATAACTTCGTTACTTTTGATGCGATTGTTTTCAAATTTAACATTCGTTAGATTAATATATCTGTTAATGCCGAATTTGAATATGATCGGGTGACTATATCATATAGCTCCCATAGGAACGATCGTTGGAAAACAGTGACTTTGACCAATAACTTCGTTATTTCCTATGCTAAGATTGTAGGCCGTTCTCTCGCAGATCTTAGACTTTTTGGATAAAACGTTTTTACACTTTGATGGCTATGGGTAAGAAAAGAGTTACCAAAAATATTTGCAAGGGTTAGCCCCGGCCCTCTGGTTATTTCTATTTCTAGTTTAATTGTATTTTCCAGAGTTTGTATGAACTTTTTAATGTTCGCACCCTTTGGTAGGAGTGGTATTGGCCCATCAATTATGGCTATGGGTCCTGAGATGGACATTTCGATATGAATGGGTAAGTTGCCTGAGCTAAGTTCATTGCTGGCATACTTTTTTAATCGGTTTTCCTTTGTAGATTGCGGAAGTCTAATGCAGGCGGCCTTTTCCTTCTATCTTTAGGATAGTGGGTTGCCCCCCCCTGTGGCTAGGATGTTAGTTTTCACGTTTTAATGGACGGCTTTGAGGAGAGCCTGTCCTCGTTTGCACGATCTGGAGTTGCACTAAAATCGCTGCAAATTAGGTACCTTCGGTCGTTACCATTCGACTCAATTGTTTTTAGCAGTTGCTTTAATTCTTCCGTCGTCAAAACTGGCTGATTTTCTCCTTGGCCGAGATGGAGATCGTCATTGGAAGGCATTGCATCTTCCATCTCGCTGAATTGAAGGCGTTTTTGATGTCCAGTGTTATCACAAGACAGTATTCTTTGGCACCACCTTTCCATCTCGTTTCTTCAATTGCCCTTGCAGCTAATCCTACCACCCGGTTGATTGCGTCGATCGTAGATCTCGCCTTCCTGAATCCAAACTGGTGCTCGGATAGACCGCCCCTTGCCATGCTTGTCGTTTCCAGACGCGAGTAGATTATTGCCTCAACGACTTTGCCAGCTGTATCGATGAGGCAGATGGGCATATAGGAGGACGCCTCACCATGCAGGTTCCCCGGCTTCGGCAGCAACACCAGGTTTTGTGGTTTCCACCTATCAGGAAAGACACCTTCGTTCAGACATTTTGAGTAAAGCTCTACGAACACGTGTGGGTAGAGCAGCACTGCGAGCTTGAATGCGTTATTGGGAATCGAATCCGGACCTGGTGCCTTTTTGGGCTTCAGTACGACTGGAGTCAGGGGGGCATACGCATTGCTTCGTCGACCTCAGGGAAAAGTCCGTCGACAATTAAGCGTACCGTTAGCGCATCCGTTGGGGATGGGTTCCTACTGGAGTTCACACGCTTGGCCACTAACTGGTAGGGCTTGACCCAGGGGTCATGCTCAGCAGAGTCGCACAAATCAAGAAAACATTCACGTTTGCTAGAACGGATCGCAGTCTTGAGGATATTCCGACGTCTCTTATACTCCAGGCCCAGAGCCTCGAACAACGTGCGCGCTGATAAAGTCGCCTTGCGCGAAAGCAGGATCTCTTGGCTTCAGCGACAGCGTCATTCCACCAAAAGACTGGGGTGTGGTGCCGCGTGTATGTGCCACTCTGAGACATGCTGGGTTGTGACCGTAGACCTGCGAGCTGAGGGTTTCCGGCTTAAAAACCCTCCGAAAGTGCTGCGTCCTTGGGAGCGGTTGCCTGGTGAAGGTGATGACTTCGTGGTCACTCGCCGAGTATGTTGATCCCACGCCCCATGTGGATGAGGCGGCGATATTATCGCTGGCAAAAGAAAGATCGACAATAGATCCTGTGCCGGCCCTTCTGAAGGTATTCTGGGAGCCAACATTTAGATTGGCAAAAGCTTCCAGCAGCAATCTACCTCGAGCGTCCGATCGAGTACTTCCCCATTCGACTGACCAAGCATTAAAATCGCCACCTATTATTACTCCTTGTCGTCCTCTAACGACTGCGGCGATGCTGTCCACCGTCCGGCCAACCTGTTCCAAGGTCAAGCTAGGCGCGAGATAGCAGCTGTAGAGCCAATAACTGCCAAACCGCGCTGTCACAAAGGCATCCTCGCGTAGAATGTCCTGCAATACGCCGTCACTACTACCACAACACCACACTGCTACTCTACCGCTCGAGTCCTTGGCCCAACAGGGGCCTGTGCCGGTGTTGTATGGTTCGCTTAGCAGGGCTATATCCGCTGTTATGTCCCGAACAGTCTGCTGCAGCAGGTCCTGGGCTGCCATGCAGTGGTTCAGGTTTAACTGCAGGATCTTCAGGGATGGCTGGGTCATTGAAGCTCATTCGGGGTCCTCGATTCGCCTGTAGCTGGGCATAGACGGCTACCCGTAAGGTGATTTCTTGAGTTTAAGTCCTGTGCAGCGCAGAGGAAGCAGTGCGGTTCCATTGAGCTTCACGACACTTGAAGCAACAGTTTGATGAGGATAGATGCTAGGGCACTTCGCGGCGATGTGACCAGTAGCTAGGCACTTGAAGCAGCGCAGAGGCCGCTGCTCGAGCTCTCTAATTCGGCAGTTAGCCCAGCCTATTTCTACGCGACCAAGTTCGATGAGCTTCCGGGACACAGACTCAGGTGCGCTCAAAATTGCCGTCTGGTAGTTCCGGAGAGCTGCCCGAAGTCTTTTGACGATTAGCGCGTTTATGTCTACCTTAGGGGTACCCGCTGCATCTAGGTTGTAGATTGCTACCGTCCTAAGCTGTACAAGGGCCTTCACACCGGCTTTTGCACCCAGCACTTGGGTGATGTCGTCCTGGAGCGATTGTATACTCGTAGCAGAGTCCTTGCGAAACTCCAGTAGTAGCGCGTCTTTAGCTGTGCGACGTACTCTGGAGACATGCTCACGGACGTGAAGTAGTTTATCATCCTGGTCACCATCGCTAGGACTTGGCTATAACTGAGACCGCCGCTGGCCTCGATCAGAATTGCATCCGGTCTATGCTTCTTGATTGGGGCATCTAAATGAATTTATCCTTCTTTTCCTCTTTTCAATAAAAATGTAGACGAGCAGAGAATTTCACTTTCACTTGTTTATTCAATCACAGGTATAATTCAACTAAAACTAGCTTAATTAAGAGCAGGGCACCAAGCCCCGCTTGGAGCGAAGTGTGGGGAGTTCTTTTGTGGGGAAAGCGATGGGCATCATAGGGGGAGAGCGGCGCGAGGTGAAAGCTTCCGCCTCCTTTAACCTTTTTGTTGCCCGGTTGGGCATAAACAGGGAGGAAAAGCGCTACGTATACCCAACTCTTTATTAGGTGGCCAAAGTGGTGCACTCGGTCTCAGCAATACAAGTGAGTGTCGAAAGAGCGTTTTCAGCCCTCAAAATGATGTTGACGGACCAACGACGTAAACTTGCCAAAAGTCACTGTAACAACTACTACTGAATACTAATACAACAAAAAAAAAAAAAACATTATGGAGGGGTAGTCCTTGAACTCCATTTTAAGGATATGCAAAAATATTTAACACAGAAGCCGTTTTTCAAAAGTGAGTTATCATTATTTTTGATTTTTATTTTTTTTTATCAACAAAGATTTTTATGGTTAATTCTTATTAAATTACTCAAAATTAATGATCTTTATACCCTTGCAAAAAGGGTATATTAATTTTGGCCAGAAGTGTGCAACGCATAGAACGAAGCATCTCAGACCATATAAAGTATATATATTCTTGATCAGCACGACGAGACGAGTTCAAATAGCCATTTCCGTCCGTCCGTCTGTCTGGATCAACGCGAGCTCCTCCGAGACCGTAAGAGCTACAGCGGCACGTAGGCTTGTATATACTGGAGGCGTTGTATATCTCGGATTCAGCCGGATCGGACCACTATATCATATAGCTCCCATACAAACGTCAAAGTCACGAACAGTGACTTTTCTCAATATCTTCGTTATTTTTTCAGCAATTGTCATAAAAGTTGGTATTTGTCAGTTTTGTGTTCTTATTAATAAATGTGTCAAATTTGATCAAGATCGGGTGACTATATCATATAGCTCCCATACAAACGGCAAAATCACGAACAGTGACTTTTGTCAATAACTTCGTTACTTTTTAAGCTATTGTTAAAATAGTTTATTATAGCTATAAACGACTGTGCCAAATTTGGTCAAGATCGGGTGACTATATCATATACCTTCCATAGGAACGATCCGTCGAAAACAGTGACTTTTGTCAATAACTTCGTTACTTTTAATGCGATTGCTTTCAAGTTAAACATTTGACAGTTAAATTTACCTGTTAATGACTGTGCCGAATTGGGTTAAGATCGGGTAACTATATCATATAGCTCCCATAGAAACGATCGATGGAAACCAGTGACTTTCGTCAAAAAGTTCCTTATATCCTATGCTAAGATTGAAGGCCGTTCTTTCGAAAACTTCTTGGGTGATGTTAATGAAGATTGCAGAGCAGTACTTCTTATCATCGAACGGCCTTAGGATGTTTTGGGTGACTCTAGCCAGTTGTTGTTCTGCAGAGTGTTCCTTTCTGAAGCAAAATTGATGGCTGGGTATGGTTTTTTTGAAGTCTTCATGGTCAAAGGGTCTGCGCAGGAGGAAAAGTTCGAACATCTTTGACAATCCCGATATGACACTGATCGGCCTGTAGGACGATACTTCGGCAGGACTCTTTCTAGGTTCATCGAGATAGCTGCTTTTTTCCATTGCTGTAGAAAATAAGAAAGACGGAGCAAGCTGTTGTATATATTTAGTAGAAGAATAAGAGCTTTATTTGGTAAGTATTTGATGGTTTGATTTGTAATTTTGTCAATTCCCGGTGCTTTTTTGTTTTCCACGTTTTTAATTTCATCCTTAATTTTTTTAACGGTGATTGGCCGGAAGAAGAACGGATTCTCCTTGGATAGGTGGGCTGTCTGCTGATGAAACTGATAGTCTTTCCAAGGCTCGAGATCACTTGTTTTTTTTGTTTTAATTAGTTCCAGTTCTTCAATTAGCGGATTCGTTGGATTGTTTAGTGAGGCGTCTGATGGGCTGAATTTGACCTCAAGGTGTAGCGCAAAGGCATTCGCTTTCTCCTCATTTGTCCTTGTCCAGGTGTGGCTCGTCTTTTTTGTGGCAGTGCTGGTGGATGGAAGATTTGCCGTTGTAATTTTTATTGGCCAGTTCGGTTCTGGCTATCTTTTAATGTTGTTTGTGAGTCTTCATAGTTTAGCCATTTTCTATCTGTCTGATGGATCAATAGTGTTTAGTAGCTTATTTAATCTTTCTTTCTTCTCTTCTTTTATAGCTTTTCTCAATCTGGTTGTGGTGTCCTTAAAGTGTTTTTGATTGGCCATTGTATTATTCCTCATCAGACTCTTTTTGCTTTTTTGTTGATAGAGGTGAGTCTCTTTGTTTTTCTAGATTTCAATCGCTGTGAGTGGTGTTTCTTTTTATTCAATTGCAGGTTTTGGTGGAGCTGAGGGGATGTAGTTATTTTTGCAGCATTATGTATTTTATTTGTAAGTATGTCTATGGCTGCATCAATGTCCTCATTTGTTTTTATACCCTTGCAAAAAGGATATATTAATTTTGGTCAGAAGTGTGCAACGCATAGAAGGAAGCATCTTCAACCATATAAAGTATATATATTCTTGATCAGCACGACGAGACGAGTGCAAATAACCATGTCCGCCCGTTCGTCCGTCCGTCCGTCTGGATCGACGCCAGCTCCTCCTAGACCGTTACAGCTACAGAGCTGAAATTTTGCACGTAGGCTTGTATATACTGTACAGTTTGTTTATCAGCCGGATCGGACCACTATATCGTATAGCTCCCATACAAACGGCAAAGTCACGAACAGTGACTTTTCTCAATATCTTCGTTATTTTTTCAGCAATTGTCATAAAAGTTGGTATTTGTCAGTTTTGTGTTCTTATTAATAAATGTGTCAAATTTGATCAAGATCGGGTGACTATATCATATAGCTCCCATACAAACGGCAAAATCACGAACAGTGACTTTTGTCAATAACTTCGTTACTTTTTAAGCTATTGTTAAAATAGTTTATTATAGCTATAAACGACTGTGCCAAATTTGGTCAAGATCGGGTGACTATATCATATACCTTCCATAGGAACGATCCGTCGAAAACAGTGACTTTTGTCAATAACTTCGTTACTTTTAATGCGATTGCTTTCAAGTTAAACATTTGACAGTTAAATTTACCTGTTAATGACTGTGCCGAATTGGGTTAAGATCGGGTAACTATATCATATAGCTCCCATAGAAACGATCGATGGAAACCAGTGACTTTCGTCAAAAAGTTCCTTATATCCTATGCTAAGATTGAAGGCCGTTCTTTCGAAAACTTCTTGGGTGATGTTAATGAAGATTGCAGAGCAGTACTTCTTATCATCGAACGGCCTTAGGATGTTTTGGGTGACTCTAGCCAGTTGTTGTTCTGCAGAGTGTTCCTTTCTGAAGCAAAATTGATGGCTGGGTATGGTTTTTTTGAAGTCTTCATGGTCAAAGGGTCTGCGCAGGAGGAAAAGTTCGAACATCTTTGACAATCCCGATATGACACTGATCGGCCTGTAGGACGATACTTCGGCAGGACTCTTTCTAGGTTCATCGAGATAGCTGCTTTTTTCCATTGCTGTAGAAAATAAGAAAGACGGAGCAAGCTGTTGTATATATTTAGTAGAAGAATAAGAGCTTTATTTGGTAAGTATTTGATGGTTTGATTTGTAATTTTGTCAATTCCCGGTGCTTTTTTGTTTTCCACGTTTTTAATTTCATCCTTAATTTTTTTAACGGTGATTGGCCGGAAGAAGAACGGATTCTCCTTGGATAGGTGGGCTGTCTGCTGATGAAACTGATAGTCTTTCCAAGGCTCGAGATCACTTGTTTTTTTTGTTTTAATTAGTTCCAGTTCTTCAATTAGCGGATTCGTTGGATTGTTTAGTGAGGCGTCTGATGGGCTGAATTTGACCTCAAGGTGTAGCGCAAAGGCATTCGCTTTCTCCTCATTTGTCCTTGTCCAGGTGTGGCTCGTCTTTTTTGTGGCAGTGCTGGTGGATGGAAGATTTGCCGTTGTAATTTTTATTGGCCAGTTCGGTTCTGGCTATCTTTTAATGTTGTTTGTGAGTCTTCATAGTTTAGCCATTTTCTATCTGTCTGATGGATCAATAGTGTTTAGTAGATTATTTAATCTTTCTTTCTTCTCTTCTTTTATAGCTTTTCTCAATCTGGTTGTGGTGTCCTTAAAGTGTTTTTGATTGGCCATTGTATTATTCCTCATCAGTCTCTTTTTTGCTTTTTTGTTGATAGAGGTGAGTCTCTTTGTTTTTCTAGATTTCAATCGCTGTGAGTGGTGTTTCTTTTTATTCAATTGCAGGTTTTGGTGGAGCTGAGGGGATGTAGTTATTTTTGCAGCATTATGTATTTTATTTGTAAGTATGTCTATGGCTGCATCAATGTCCTCATTTGTTTTTATACCCTTGCAAAAAGGATATATTAATTTTGGACAGAAGTGTGCAACGCATAGAAGGAAGCATCTTCAACCATATAAAGTATATATATTCTTGATCAGCACGACGAGACGAGTGCAAATAACCATGTCCGCCCGTTCGTCCGTCCGTCCGTCTGGATCGACGCCAGCTCCTCCTAGACCGTTACAGCTACAGAGCTGAAATTTTGCACGTAGGCTTGTATATACTGTACAGTTTGTTTATCAGCCGGATCGGACCACTATATCGTATAGCTCCCATACAAACGGCAAAGTCACAAACAGTGACTTTCCTCAATACCATAGGAACGATTGGTCAATAACAGTGACTTTTGTCAATAACTTCGTTACTTTTGATGCGATTGTTTTCAAATTTAACATTCGTTAGATTAATATATCTGTTAATGCCGAATTTGAATATGATCGGGTGACTATATCGTATAGCTCCCATAGGAACGATCGTTGGAAAACAGTGACTTTGACCAATAACTTCGTTATTTCCTATGCTAAGATTGTAGGCCGTTCTCTCGCAGATCTTAGACTTTTTGGATAAAACGTTTTTACACTTTGATGGATATGGGTAAGAAAAGAGTTACCAAAAATATTTGCAAGGGTTAGCCCCGGCCCTCTGGTTATTTCTATTTCTAGTTTAATTGTATTTTCCAGAGTTTGTATGAACTTTTTAATGTTCGCACCCTTTGGTAGGAGTGGTATTGGCCCATCAATTATGGCTATGGGTCCTGAGATGGACATTTCGATATGAATGGGTAAGTTGTCTGAGCTAAGTTCATTGCTGGCATACTTTTTTAATCGGTTTTCCTTTGTAGATTGCGAAGTCTAATGCAGACGGCCTTTTCCTTCTATCTTTAGGATAGTGGGTTGCCCCCCCCTGTGGCTAGGATGTTAGTTTTCACGTTTTAATGGACGGCTTTGAGGAGAGCCTGTCCTCGTTTGCACGATCTGGAGTTGCACTAAAATCGCTGCAAATTAGGTACCTTCGGTCGTTACCATTCGACTCAATTGTTTTTAGCAGTTGCTTTAATTCTTCCGTCGTCAAAACTGGCTGATTTTCTCCTTGGCCGAGATGGAGATCGTCATTGGAAGGCATTGCATCTTCCATCTCGCTGAATTGAAGGCGTTTTTGATGTCCAGTGTTATCACAAGACAGTATTCTTTGGCACCACCTTTCCATCTCGTTTCTTCAATTGCCCTTGCAGCTAATCCTACCACCCGGTTGATTGCGTCGATCGTAGATCTCGCCTTCCTGAATCCAAACTGATGCTCGGATAGACCGCCCCTTGCCATGCTTGTCGTTTCCAGACGCGAGTAGATTATTGCCTCAACGACTTTGCCAGCTGTATCGATGAGGCAGATGGGCATATAGGAGGACGCCTCACCATGCAGGTTCCCCGGCTTCGGCAGCAACACCAGGTTTTGTGGTTTCCACCTATCAGGAAAGACACCTTCGTTCAGACATTTTGAGTAAAGCTCTACGAACACGTGTGGGTAGAGCAGCACTGCGAGCTTGAATGCGTTATTGGGAATCGAATCCGGACCTGGTGCCTTTTTGGGCTTCAGTACGACTGGAGTCAGGGGGGCATACGCATTGCTTCGTCGACCTCAGGGAAAAGTCCGTCGACAATTAAGCGTACCGTTAGCGCATCCGTTGGGGATGGGTTCCTACTGGAGTTCACACGCTTGGCCACTAACTGGTAGGGCTTGACCCAGGGGTCATGCTCAGCAGAGTCGCACAAATCAAGAAAACATTCACGTTTGCTAGAACGGATCGCAGTCTTGAGGATATTCCGACGTCTCTTATACTCCAGGCCCAGAGCCTCGAACAACGTGCGCGCTGATAAAGTCGCCTTGCGCGAAAGCAGGATCTCTTGGCTTCAGCGACAGCGTCATTCCACCAAAAGACTGGGGTGTGGTGCCGCGTGTATGTGCCACTCTGAGACATGCTGGGTTGTGACCGTAGACCTGCGAGCTGAGGGTTTCCGGCTTAAAAACCCTCCGAAAGTGCTGCGTCCTTGGGAGCGGTTGCCTGGTGAAGGTGATGACTTCGTGGTCACTCGCCGAGTATGTTGATCCCACGCCCCATGTGGATGAGGCGGCGATATTATCGCTGGCAAAAGAAAGATCGACAATAGATCCTGTGCCGGCCCTTCTGAAGGTATTCTGGGAGCCAACATTTAGATTGGCAAAAGCTTCCAGCAGCAATCTACCTCGAGCGTCCGATCGAGTACTTCCCCATTCGACTGACCAAGCATTAAAGTCGCCACCTATTATTACTCCTTGTCGTCCTCTAACGACTGCGGCGATGCTGTCCACCGTCCGGCCAACCTGTTCCAAGGTCAAGCTAGGCGCGAGATAGCAGCTGTAGAGCCAATAACTGCCAAACCGCGCTGTCACAAAGGCATCCTCGCGTAGAATGTCCTGCAATACGCCGTCACTACTACCACAACACCACACTGCTACTCTACCGCTCGAGTCCTTGGCCCAACAGGGGCCTGTGCCGGTGTTGTATGGTTCGCTTAGCAGGGCTATATCCGCTGTTATGTCCCGAACAGTCTGCTGCAGCAGGTCCTGGGCTGCCATGCAGTGGTTCAGGTTTAACTGCAGGATCTTCAGGGATGGCTGGGTCATTGAAGCTCATTCGGGGTCCTCGATTCGCCTGTAGCTGGGCATAGACGGCTACCCGTAAGGTGATTTCTTGAGTTTAAGTCCTGTGCAGCGCAGAGGAAGCAGTGCGGTTCCATTGAGCTTCACGACACTTGAAGCAACAGTTTGATGAGGATAGATGCTAGGGCACTTCGCGGCGATGTGACCAGTAGCTAGGCACTTGAAGCAGCGCAGAGGCCGCTGCTCGAGCTCTCTAATTCGGCAGTTAGCCCAGCCTATTTCTACGCGACCAAGTTCGATGAGCTTCCGGGACACAGACTCAGGTGCGCTCAAAATTGCCGTCTGGTAGTTCCGGAGACCTGCCCGAAGTCTTTTGACGATTAGCGCGTTTATGTCTACCTTAGGGGTACCCGCTGCATCTAGGTTGTAGATTGCTACCGTCCTAAGCTGTACAAGGGCCTTCACACCGGCTTTTGCACCCAGCACTTGGGTGATGTCGTCCTGGAGCGATTGTATACTCGTAGCAGAGTCCTTGCGAAACTCCAGTAGTAGCGCGTCTTTAGCTGTGCGACGTACTCTGGAGACATGCTCACGGACGTGAAGTAGTTTATCATCCTGGTCACCATCGCTAGGACTTGGCTATAACTGAGACCGCCGCTGGCCTCGATCAGAATTGCATCCGGTCTATGCTTCTTGATTGGGGCATCTAAATGAATTTATCCTTCTTTTCCTCTTTTCAATAAAAATGTAGACGAGCAGAGAATTTCACTTTCACTTGTTTATTTAATCACAGGTATAATTCAACTAAAACTAGCTTAATTAAGAGCAGGGCACCAAGCCCCGCTTGGAGCGAAGTGTGGGGAGTTCTTTTGTGGGGAAAGCGATGGGCATCATAGGGGGAGAGCGGCGCGAGGTGAAAGCTTCCGCCTCCTTTAACCTTTTTGTTGCCCGGTTGGGCATAAACAGGGAGGAAAAGCGCTACGTATACCCAACTCTTTATTAGGTGGCCAAAGTGGTGCACTCGGTCTCAGCAATACAAGTGAGTGTCGAAAGAGCGTTTTCAGCCCTCAAAATGATGTTGACGGACCAACGACGTAAACTTGCCAAAAAGTCACTGTAACAACTACTACTGAATACTAATACAACAAAAAAAAACATTATGGAGGGGTAGTCCTTGAACTCCATTTTAAGGATATGCAAAAATATTTAACACAGAAGCCGTTTTTCAAAAGTGAGTTATCATTATTTTTGATTTTTATTTTTTTTATCAACAAAGATTTTTATGGTTAATTCTTATTAAATTACTCAAAATTAATGATCTTTATACCCTTGCAAAAAGGGTATATTAATTTTGGCCAGAAGTGTGCAACGCATAGAACGAAGCATCTCAGACCATATAAAGTATATATATTCTTGATCAGCACGACGAGACGAGTTCAAATAGCCATTTCCGTCCGTCCGTCTGTCTGGATCAACGCGAGCTCCTCCGAGACCGTAAGAGCTACAGCGGCACGTAGGCTTGTATATACTGGAGGCGTTGTATATCTCGGATTCAGCCGGATCGGACCACTATATCATATAGCTCCCATACAAACGTCAAAGTCACGAACAGTGACTTTTCTCAATATCTTCGTTATTTTTTCAGCAATTGTCATAAAAGTTGGTATTTGTCAGTTTTGTGTTCTTATTAACAAATGTGTCAAATTTGATCAAGATCGGGTGACTATATCATATAGCTCCCATACAAACGGCAAAATCACGAACAGTGACTTTTGTCAATAACTTCGTTACTTTTTAAGCTATTGTTAAAATAGTTTATTATAGCTATAAACGACTGTGCCAAATTTGGTCAAGATCGGGTGACTATATCATATACCTTCCATAGGAACGATCCGTCGAAAACAGTGACTTTTGTCAATAACTTCGTTACTTTTAATGCGATTGCTTTCAAGTTAAACATTTGACAGTTAAATTTACCTGTTAATGACTGTGCCGAATTGGGTTAAGATCGGGTAACTATATCATATAGCTCCCATAGAAACGATCGATGGAAACCAGTGACTTTCGTCAAAAAGTTCCTTATATCCTATGCTAAGATTGAAGGCCGTTCTTTCGAAAACTTCTTGGGTGATGTTAATGAAGATTGCAGAGCAGTACTTCTTATCATCGAACGGCCTTAGGATGTTTTGGGTGACTCTAGCCAGTTGTTGTTCTGCAGAGTGTTCCTTTCTGAAGCAAAATTGATGGCTGGGTATGGTTTTTTTGAAGTCTTCATGGTCAAAGGGTCTGCGCAGGAGGAAAAGTTCGAACATCTTTGACAATCCCGATATGGCACTGATCGGCCTGTAGGACGATACTTCGGCAGGACTCTTTCTAGGTTCATCGAGATAGCTGCTTTTTTCCATTGCTGTAGAAAATAAGAAAGACGGAGCAAGCTGTTGTATATATTTAGTAGAAGAATAAGAGCTTTATTTGGTAAGTATTTGATGGTTTGATTTGTAATTTTGTCAATTCCCGGTGCTTTTTTTGTTTTCCACGTTTTTAATTTCATCCTTAATTTTTTTAACGGTGATTGGCCGGAAGAAGAACGGATTCTCCTTGGATAGGTGGGCTGTCTGCTGATGAAACTGATAGTCTTTCCAAGGCTCGAGATCACTTGTTTTTTTTTTGTTTTAATTAGTTCCAGTTCTTCAATTAGCGGATTCGTTGGATTGTTTAGTGAGGCGTCTGATGGGCTGAATTTGACCTCAAGGTGTAGCGCAAAGGCATTCGCTTTCTCCTCATTTGTCCTTGTCCAGGTGTGGCTCGTCTTTTTTTGTGGCAGTGCTGGTGGATGGAAGATTTGCCGTTGTAATTTTTATTGGCCAGTTCGGTTCTGGCTATCTTTTAATGTTGTTTGTGAGTCTTCATAGTTTAGCCATTTTCTATCTGTCTGATGGATCAATAGTGTTTAGTAGCTTATTTAATCTTTCTTTCTTCTCTTCTTTTTATAGCTTTTCTCAATCTGGTTGTGGTGTCCTTAAAGTGTTTTTGATTGGCCATTGTATTATTCCTCATCAGTCTCTTTTTTGCTTTTTTGTTGATAGAGGTGAGTCTCTTTGTTTTTCTAGATTTCAATCGCTGTGAGTGGTGTTTCTTTTTATTCAATTGCAGGTTTTGGTGGAGCTGAGGGGATGTAGTTATTTTTGCAGCATTATGTATTTTATTTGTAAGTATGTCTATGGCTGCATCAATGTCCTCATTTGTTTTTATACCCTTGCAAAAAGGATATATTAATTTTGGTCAGAAGTGTGCAACGCATAGAAGGAAGCATCTTCAACCATATAAAGTATATATATTCTTGATCAGCACGACGAGACGAGTGCAAATAACCATGTCCGCCCGTTCGTCCGTCCGTCCGTCTGGATCGACGCCAGCTCCTCCTAGACCGTTACAGCTACAGAGCTGAAATTTTGCACGTAGGCTTGTATATACTGTACAGTTTGTTTATCAGCCGGATCGGACCACTATATCGTATAGCTCCCATACAAACGGCAAAGTCACAAACAGTGACTTTCCTCAATACCATAGGAACGATTGGTCAATAACAGTGACTTTTGTCAATAACTTCGTTACTTTTGATGCGATTGTTTTCAAATTTAACATTCGTTAGATTAATATATCTGTTAATGCCGAATTTGAATATGATCGGGTGACTATATCATATAGCTCCCATAGGAACGATCGTTGGAAAACAGTGACTTTGACCAATAACTTCGTTATTTCCTATGCTAAGATTGTAGGCCGTTCTCTCGCAGATCTTAGACTTTTTGGATAAAACGTTTTTACACTTTGATGGCTATGGGTAAGAAATGAGTTACCAAAAATATTTGCAAGGGTTAGCCCCGGCCCTCTGGTTATTTCTATTTCTAGTTTAATTGTATTTTCCAGAGTTTGTATGAACTTTTTAATGTTCGCACCCTTTGGTAGGAGTGGTATTGGCCCATCAATTATGGCTATGGGTCCTGAGATGGACATTTCGATATGAATGGGTAAGTTGTCTGAGCTAAGTTCATTGCTGGCATACTTTTTTAATCGGTTTTCCTTTGTAGATTGCGAAGTCTAATGCAGACGGCCTTTTCCTTCTATCTTTAGGATAGTGGGTTGCCCCCCCTGTGGCTAGGATGTTAGTTTTCACGTTTTAATGGACGGCTTTGAGGAGAGCCTGTCCTCGTTTGCACGATCTGGAGTTGCACTAAAATCGCTGCAAATTAGGTACCTTCGGTCGTTACCATTCGACTCAACAGTTTTCAGCAGTTACTTTAATTCTTCCGTCGTCAAAACTGGCTGATTTTCTTCTTGGCCGAGATGGAGATCATCATTGGAAGGCATTGCATCTTCCATCTCGCTGAATTGAAGGCGTTTTTGATGTCGAGTGTTATCACAAGACAGTATTCTTTGGCACCACCTTTCCATCTCGTTTCTTCAATTGCCCTTGCAGCTAATCCTACCACCCGGTTGATTGCGTCGATCGTAGATCTCGCCTTCCTGAATCCAAACTGGTGCTCGGATAGACTGCCCCTTGCCATGATTGCCGTTTCCAGACGCGAGTAGATTATTGCCTCAACGACTTTGCCAGCTGTATCGATGAGGCAGATGGGCATATAGGAGGACGCCTCACCATGCTGGTTCCCCGGCTTCGGCAGCAACACCAGGTTTTGTGGTTTCCACCTATCAGGAAAGACACCTTCGTTCAGACATTTTGAGTAAAGCTCTACGAACACGTGTGGGTAGAGCAGCACTGCGAGCTTGAATGCGTTATTGGGAATCGAATCCGGACCTGGTGCCTTTTTGGGCTTCGACAATTAAGCGTACCGTTAGCGCATCCGTTGGGGATGGGTTCCTACTGGAGTTCACACGCTTGGCCACTAACTGGTAGGGCTTGACCCAGGGGTCATGCTCAGCAGAGTCGCACAAATCAAGAAAACATTCACGTTTGCTAGAACGGATCGCAGTCTTGAGGATATTCCGACGTCTCTTATACTCCAGGCCCAGAGCCTCGAACAACGTGCGCGCTGATAAAGTCGCCTTGCGCGAAAGCAGGATCTCTTGGCTTCAGCGACAGCGTCATTCCACCAAAAGACTGGGGTGTGGTGCCGCGTGTATGTGCCACTCTGAGACATGCTGGGTTGTGACCGTAGACCTGCGAGCTGAGGGTTTCCGGCTTAAAAACCCTCCGAAAGTGCTGCGTCCTTGGGATCGGTTGCCTGGTGAAGGTGATGCCTTCGTGGTCACTCGCCGAGTATGTTGATCCCACGCCCCATGTGGATGAGGCGGCGATATTATCGCTGGCAAAAGAAAGATCGACAATAGATCCTGTGCCGGCCCTTCTGAAGGTATTCTGGGAGCCAACATTTAGATTGGCAAAAGCTTCCAGCAGCAATCTACCTCGAGCGTCCGATCGAGTACTTCCCCATTCGACTGACCAAGCATTAAAGTCGCCACCTATTATTACTCCTTGTCGTCCTCTAACGACTGCGGCGATGCTGTCCACCGTCCGGCCAACGTGTTCCAAGGTCAAGCTAGGCGCGAGATAACAGCTGTAGAGCCAATAACTGCCAAACCGCGCTGTCACAAAGGCATCCTCGCGTAGAATGTCCTGCAATACGCCGTCACTACTACCACAACACCAGACTGCTACTCTACCGCTCGAGTCCTTGGCCCAACAGGGGCCTGTGCCGGTGTTGTATGGTTCGCTTAGCAGGGCTATATCCGCTGTTATGTCCCGAACAGTCTGCTGCAGCAGGTCCTGGGCTGCCATGCAGTGGTTCAGGTTTAACTGCAGGATCTTCAGGGCTGGCTGGGTCATTGAAGCTCATTCGGGGTCCTCGATTCGCCTGTAGCTGGGCATAGACGGCTACCCGTAAGGTGATTTCTTGAGTTTAAGTCCTGTGCAGCGCAGAGGAAGCAGTGCGGTTCCATTGAGCTTCACGACACTTGAAGCAACAGTTTGATGAGGATAGATGCTAGGGCACTTCGCGGCGATGTGACCAGTAGCTAGGCACTTGAAGCAGCGCAGAGGCCGCTGCTCGAGCTCTCTAATTCGGCAGTTAGCCCAGCCTATTTCTACGCGACCAACTTCGATGAGCTTCCGGGACACAGACTCAGGTGCGCTCAAAATTGCCGTCTGGTAGTTACGGAGACCTGCCCGAAGTCTTTTGACGATTAGCGCGTTTATGTCTACCTTAGGGGTACCCGCTGCATCTAGGTTGTAGATTGCTACCGTCCTAAGCTGTACAAGGGCCTTCACACCGGCTTTTGCACCCAGCACTTGGGTGATGTCGTCCTGGAGCGATTGTATACTCGTAGCAGAGTCCTTGCGAAACTCCAGTAGTAGCGCGTCTTTAGCTGTGCGACGTACTCTGGAGACATGCTCACGGACGTGAAGTAGTTTATCATCCTGGTCACCATCGCTAGGACTTGGCTATAACTGAGACCGCCGCTGGCCTCGATCAGAATTGCATCCGGTCTATGCTTCTTGATTGGGGCATCTAAATGAATTTATCCTTCTTTTCCTCTTTTCAATAAAAATGTAGACGAGCAGAGAATTTCACTTTCACTTGTTTATTCAATCACAGGTATAATTCAACTAAAACTAGCTTAATTAAGAGCAGGGCACCAAGCCCCGCTTGGAGCGAAGTGTGGGGAGTTCTTTTGTGGGGAAAGCGATGGGCATCATAGGGGGAGAGCGGCGCGAGGTGAAAGCTTCCGCCTCCTTTAACCTTTTTGTTGCCCGGTTGGGCATAAACAGGGAGGAAAAGCGCTACGTATACCCAACTCTTTATTAGGTGGCCAAAGTGGTGCACTCGGTCTCAGCAATGCAAATGAGTGTCGAAAGAGCGTTTTCAGCCCTCAAAATGATGTTGACGGACCAACGACGTAAACTTGCCAAAAGTCACTGTAACAACTACTACTGAATACTAATACAACAAAAAAAAAAAACATTATGGAGGGGTAGTCCTTGAACTCCATTTTAAGGATATGCAAAAATATTTAACACAGAAGCCGTTTTTCAAAAGTGAGTTATCATTATTTTTGATTTTTATTTTTTTTTATCAACAAAGATTTTTATGGTTAATTCTTATTAAATTACTCAAAATTAATGATCTTTATACCCTTGCAAAAAGGGTATATTAATTTTGGCCAGAAGTGTGCAACGCATAGAACGAAGCATCTCAGACCATATAAAGTATATATATTCTTGATCAGCACGACGAGACGAGTTCAAATAGCCATTTCCGTCCGTCCGTCTGTCTGGATCAACGCGAGCTCCTCCGAGACCGTAAGAGCTACAGCGGCACGTAGGCTTGTATATACTGGAGGCGTTGTATATCTCGGATTCAGCCGGATCGGACCACTATATCATATAGCTCCCATACAAACGTCAAAGTCACGAACAGTGACTTTTCTCAATATCTTCGTTATTTTTTCAGCAATTGTCATAAAAGTTGGTATTTGTCAGTTTTGTGTTCTTATTAATAAATGTGTCAAATTTGATCAAGATCGGGTGACTATATCATATAGCTCCCATACAAACGGCAAAATCACGAACAGTGACTTTTGTCAATAACTTCGTTACTTTTTAAGCTATTGTTAAAATAGTTTATTATAGCTATAAACGACTGTGCCAAATTTGGTCAAGATCGGGTGACTATATCATATACCTTCCATAGGAACGATCCGTCGAAAACAGTGACTTTTGTCAATAACTTCGTTACTTTTAATGCGATTGCTTTCAAGTTAAACATTTGACAGTTAAATTTACCTGTTAATGACTGTGCCGAATTGGGTTAAGATCGGGTAACTATATCATATAGCTCCCATAGAAACGATCGATGGAAACCAGTGACTTTCGTCAAAAAGTTCCTTATATCCTATGCTAAGATTGAAGGCCGTTCTTTCGAAAACTTCTTGGGTGATGTTAATGAAGATTGCAGAGCAGTACTTCTTATCATCGAACGGCCTTAGGATGTTTTGGGTGACTCTAGCCAGTTGTTGTTCTGCAGAGTGTTCCTTTCTGAAGCAAAATTGATGGCTGGGTATGGTTTTTTTGAAGTCTTCATGGTCAAAGGGTCTGCGCAGGAGGAAAAGTTCGAACATCTTTGACAATCCCGATATGGCACTGATCGGCCTGTAGGACGATACTTCGGCAGGACTCTTTCTAGGTTCATCGAGATAGCTGCTTTTTTCCATTGCTGTAGAAAATAAGAAAGACGGAGCAAGCTGTTGTATATATTTAGTAGAAGAATAAGAGCTTTATTTGGTAAGTATTTGATGGTTTGATTTGTAATTTTGTCAATTCCCGGTGCTTTTTTGTTTTCCACGTTTTTAATTTCATCCTTAATTTTTTTAACGGTGATTGGCCGGAAGAAGAACGGATTCTCCTTGGATAGGTGGGCTGTCTGCTGATGAAACTGATAGTCTTTCCAAGGCTCGAGATCACTTGTTTTTTTTGTTTTAATTAGTTCCAGTTCTTCAATTAGCGGATTCGTTGGATTGTTTAGTGAGGCGTCTGATGGGCTGAATTTGACCTCAAGGTGTAGCGCAAAGGCATTCGCTTTCTCCTCATTTGTCCTTGTCCAGGTGTGGCTCGTCTTTTTGTGGCAGTGCTGGTGGATGGAAGATTTGCCGTTGTAATTTTTATTGGCCAGTTCGGTTCTGGCTATCTTTTAATGTTGTTTGTGAGTCTTCATAGTTTAGCCATTTTCTATCTGTCTGATGGATCAATAGTGTTTAGTAGCTTATTTAATCTTTCTTTCTTCTCTTCTTTTATAGCTTTTCTCAATCTGGTTGTGGTGTCCTTAAAGTGTTTTTGATTGGCCATTGTATTATTCCTCATCAGACTCTTTTTTTGCTTTTTTGTTGATAGAGGTGAGTCTCTTTGTTTTTCTAGATTTCAATCGCTGTGAGTGGTGTTTCTTTTTATTCAATTGCAGGTTTTGGTGGAGCTGAGGGGATGTAGTTATTTTTGCAGCATTATGTATTTTATTTGTAAGTATGTCTATGGCTGCATCAATGTCCTCATTTGTTTTTATACCCTTGCAAAAAGGATATATTAATTTTGGTCAGAAGTGTGCAACGCATAGAAGGAAGCATCTTCAACCATATAAAGTATATATATTCTTGATCAGCACGACGAGACGAGTGCAAATAACCATGTCCGCCCGTTCGTCCGTCCGTCCGTCTGGATCGACGCCAGCTCCTCCTAGACCGTTACAGCTACAGAGCTGAAATTTTGCACGTAGGCTTGTATATACTGTACAGTTTGTTTATCAGCCGGATCGGACCACTATATCGTATAGCTCCCATACAAACGGCAAAGTCACAAACAGTGACTTTCCTCAATACCATAGGAACGATTGGTCAATAACAGTGACTTTTGTCAATAACTTCGTTACTTTTGATGCGATTGTTTTCAAATTTAACATTCGTTAGATTAATATATATGTTAATGCCGAATTTGAATATGATCGGGTGACTATATCATATAGCTCCCATAGGAACGATCGTTGGAAAACAGTGACTTTGACCAATAACTTCGTTATTTCCTATGCTAAGATTGTAGGCCGTTCTCTCGCAGATCTTAGACTTTTTTGGATAAAACGTTTTTACACTTTGATGGCTATGGGTAAGAAAAGAGTTACCAAAAATATTTGCAAGGGTTAGCCCCGGCCCTCTGGTTATTTCTATTTCTAGTTTAATTGTATTTTCCAGAGTTTGTATGAACTTTTTAATGTTCGCACCCTTTGGTAGGAGTGGTATTGGCCCATCAATTATGGCTATGGGTCCTGAGATGGACATTTCGATATGAATGGGTAAGTTGTCTGAGCTAAGTTCATTGCTGGCATACTTTTTTAATCGGTTTTCCTTTGTAGATTGCGAAGTCTAATGCAGGCGGCCTTTTCCTTCTATCTTTAGGATAGTGGGTTCGCTCAAAATTGCCGTCTGGTAGTTCCGGAGACCTGCCCGAAGTCTTTTGACGATTAGCGCGTTTATGTCTACCTTAGGGGTACCCGCTGCATCTAGGTTGTAGATTGCTACCGTCCTAAGCTGTACAAGGGCCTTCACACCGGCTTTTGCACCCAGCACTTGGGTGATGTCGTCCTGGAGCGATTGTATACTCGTAGCAGAGTCCTTGCGAAACTCCAGTAGTAGCGCGTCTTCAGCTGTGCGACGTACTCTGGAGACATCTCACGGACGTGAAGTAGTTTATCATCCTGGTCACCATCGCTAGGACTTGGCTATAACTGAGACCGCCGCTGGCCTCGATCAGAATTGCATCCGGTCTATGCCTGATTCAGGGTTGGGCCTGCTTCGAGGAGCCACCACGTCTAGGCTTTGGTGGGCCGACTGTTTTCCAGCCTTGGTTGTCCCATGATCCGCTATTGTGAGGTGCGGTTTATCGCCTTGAGGAGTAGGTGACTCCTGCTGCTGCTGCTGGGGTTCCACAGGGTACCGTTTTTTAGAACGCTGCTTAAATGCGTGAGCACTCGGTTGCCGCATTTGCTCTTCAGCTGGTTCAGACGGATGTGTGTGTATGTGTGTATTCAAATGTTTGTGTATACTCGAACAATATTTCCGCAATATATTCAGCAGACAATGCGGCAAAGAGGCATCAATGTAGACTCCATATTCATAGACATGCAATGATACAAATGCGATACAGCGCACACACATACACAAACGCTCAGTTGAAACATTTATCTCCAAGTGATCTTTTCTTCTTTTTCTCACTTTAGCACAAAGGACACACAATGAATTTAGACAGCAATTGTCCGATTTTGTTGTTATGTTAGCTTTGCTTCTTTTGTTATCCCTTCTGCGCCTCTACATCCAAACATGTATGTACATCCATATACTTACTTCTATGCCTCGCCCACTCAGTCTGTATATGCGGGATGTCTATGCCATATAACTACACAATTGCTTTTATTCCACGACAAAAATGTCAAAAGATTCTTTAAAACAAAACCAACAAAATTTTGATACAATTTGCTATGTGTACAAGCGTGTGACTTTTATTCAAAGAATTCGACAAATTTTAAAAAGCATACATACGTTTTTGTCATGCTTTTTTGATTTGTTTTTCTTCAAAATTTGTCGGATCCTGCAAGAGGAAACCACGTTGCGTGTGAGTAATTTTTGATGGCTCTTAGAAACTTTAAATTGGGGAAATATTCATTATTTGTTAGTTGTGTTTTGCTTTTTTTCTCATTTAGGTATTAGAAATTTCCCAAATATTTGTATGTACATATGTATGTACATATGCATGTACACCATTCCATTTCCTGTTCCAATTCCAAATTGCCATACAAACGATTTCTTTTCATCAGTATCCCAATCAGTTTTTCAAGGATCCAATTGTGGAGTTCGTCCTAATCCTTAATAAGAACAAACAAACAAATTTCTGTTTTGTTCTTCGTCTTACATATCTCATTGGGGCTATTTTAGTGCTTATCGATATGGGCGCTTTAGATAACTATCGACTTTGAAACAAAGTTTCCCATCGCCAAAACTTTTCCGTTTCGTTGCATCTTTTTTTTTTCAAATCTGGCAATACCAAACTAGCGACGCCAACGACGGTGGCGGCATTTACAACAACATGGGCAATTTAACCAATAAAGTTGAAAAAAAGCGATCCACCTATGGTTGTGCAATCTATGCAGCGATCCAATGATCGGGATATGGGTTACCGCGACAATGTTGGTAAATTCTGCAACCACTGCGTGTCATTTACATTTTTTTCACATATATATACATATATATATATATATATGCATACCACTGTGCACCGTCTTTTTGGTATTTTTATATGTGGGACATGTATTTTCCCATTATCTTATTAGGTTTCAGCAATACAAGAAAAATAAATTCGCTAGGTGCTGTTAGCTATTGACTTGTTCCTGAGGAGGTAAATTTTAGTGTGTGGGTTCGGACCAGCGCGTCAGTTATGCTTCTTTTTTACTTGTATTAATATATGTATATATTTTCTTTTATCCCATAAAACCATAAATAAAAAGTCAAATAGTGACTGTTTATAGAAACTATAAATGTATTAAAAAAATAAAAATTAAAAATCACGCCATAAAAATATATTGGGGCGCATGTATATGATATGTACATATATACAAAATGTATATGGGTTCGAATCCTAGTGGAGAATTTATATTTTTTTTATTATGCGTATTGTTTTCATATGCATATGTATATAAAAAGAAGTAGAGGTTCGAATCCTAGCGGAGGCGATTTTTATTTATTTAATAAAAATTTCTTTCTTTGCTTATAATTTATTTTTCATAAAAGAGAAAGCTGTTGTTCTGCAATGTGCGATTGAATTTGTTTTGTTAATTATTTAAAAAAAAATACGAGATAACGTTATTGGTATGATAGAATGGTGCAAGTCTTATTTGTTTGCAGCAAACTTGTTTCCAGTTGCACAAACATACATACATAGTATGTATATGTACATATAAACACATGACAATTCCCCCTTAAATGAGATAGACAAATTTAAAAATTCCATATTTCATTAAGTTTATTCATATTCTTAAGGAAAGCCTGTAGAAAAATATCTAAAAATTTTTTTGCACAGTCGTGTACCACAATGCAAAAGCCCATTATTTCATCGGTACCATATGTGCCTGATCCCCCAATTCACTCTATTGAATGGCGAATATCAAAACTGAGCGGCAAATTGCCTTTGCTGAACAAATATATACCCATACACAATATATACCAATTCATTTTTCTCGAAAGCCCTAAACACGATCTGAATGAAATTTTAGGCACATATTCTAGAAAGTCCATTGATCAATCTGGCATTTAATCTTCATTGAGCTGTGCCCTTGGAAAAGTGTGCATTACCGCCAAAGTCGGCGCATTTTTTGAAATATTTTGTATGGTGATATAAAAGGGGAAAGAAGAATAAAATTGAGGCGAATTGTTTTCGCTAAAAAAATATTTTTCTTCGAGGTACCCATATATTTTCAAATATTTCTCAAAAACCCTCCACACGATCTGAATGAAACTCTAGTCACATATTCTAGAAAGTCGATTGTTCATTCTGGTTTTTTATCTTATTGAGCTGTGTCCTTGGAAAAGCGTGCTAGCCAGTTAAAATGAAAGCATTTTTTTTTCATATTTTGTATGGAAAAAATCGTGGCATGCCAACAAAAATGCAATTTTCTTGAAAACTGTTGTAACGATCCTTTCTCGTCCCTTGGGATATTTCCAATATCTCTTGGGCTAGGTTCGGCACAACAAAATTTATTTTTGTGCCCTGGTGAAATTAGAACTCTTTTGTTTAATTAGTAGTTTTAAAGCAGGTTTTTTATTTATAATCTTTTTGGGCTAGGCTGGGTATGACCAATTTCTCTGAAGAAGTCTCGAACTTGGGCAGCGTTGATTATGGCATGGGTTCCTTGCTGTTTGCTCCAGTCCTTCTCTTGTTCGGACTCGCAATGCAGATACTTTGACTTGTATCTCCCTCTTCCGAATATCTCTGGAACGTTGATTGGCCTAGGATAGATCCTATGGCCTTTCTTTCACGTTTACTGGCGTATCCTGATCTTCTAGGGACGTTATTTACACCTCGATGTCTTCAGGTGTGTTTGTAAGATGGTCTTTGCGTGCTCGTTGCCTCTAAGACAAATCCCGTGCCCGCCTGCTATGCAACAGGATTTTTGCCAGCGATTGGTATTCGTCAGGATATAAAGATCCTGGAATCTCGGCAGTAGAATATATCCTCGTGCATTCCGATGTGCTGTGAATCGTCCTTGAGCCGCTTGACTTTTTTTCCTTTTATCGCCTGGGCACGGTGTTCTCGTCCTATTTTAAGGACTTGTTGGTTGTCTGATAACTTCCAAAGTTTACTCGTAAGGCCTTCTCAGTTATTGTATTTCTCCTTGATCCTTTTCACAAGACTTATTTTTCACTCGCTTGAGCTTTTAAGGTTACTCGTAAGGCCTTAAAACTCCTTGATTGATCACGACTTGTTGACTTGATGATTCTCTCGCTTTGGGCCGATGGAAAAGTATAGCTGTATAGCGGTACTACAACAATCAATTCCTGAGGCCAGAGGAGCTGCCTATACCGCTGGTATCCATCGGCCCTTTACTTTCACCTAGAAACGTGTCCAATTTCTTTGTGGCTGCGCGCCCATCCGTTTCTTGTCCTTGTCTTTCTCCCTTGCCTGCATAGCATCTTGGTCGCTATGTTGGCATCCATCACTTTCTCGCATTGGCAGCGCTTCCTTATTGGCCTCCCGTCCTCTCCCGTTGACTTTCGCTGCTTTCTTTCCTTTGTTGGCGCTGCCGTCGCCTGTTGCTTCCCCTCGATCTATTCGTCATACACAACTTCGCCCCAACCTTCCCCCCTTAGAATTATAACATACATGTATATTGCTATATTTAACTTAATATATTACTTTGTAATAATTAGCCTGTTCATCTTAATAAATATTAGTGGCCTCACAAGTCCACAAGCCGTTCTCGTTTCTTACCTTTATTCTTGCCCCCTACTCCCCGATTTACAAGCATAGCCCACACTTGATTTTGTTGCAGCATCATGCATCCCCCGCACCCGTCTCACATGCTTGCTTGTCCACACTTTTATTCTCTTTTGTTCGTTTGGTTTCGGCTTCTCGCGATCTAATTGCTTTCGATCTCGCATGCGTGACGTATGTAGAGAGTACCTGCATTGGCCACCAGTACTCTCTCTTGCGGGCATACACGCATAGTATATGTGTGGTGTGGGTGTAATCTTCTCCCGCTTATTGCTCACCAAACTACACGCCTGCTATACTAGTGCATGTATCTCTCTCTCACTCTGCGCTCTTAACTTTCATTACCAGACCAATGCATTTACCCTCATGCAGCCGATTTCTCATGTTCCTCCTTCCACGCATCTCCCCGCTTATACGAAATCGCCATCGGTCGCGTGTGGTTCGATCGGCCATGTTTGATCGTAAATCGTTGCCTCGATTCGTTTCGATCGTTTAGCGCTATGTTCGGTCGTATATCGTAGCTCCATCGGTTCGTGTCTCGACTGTATCTTGTATCTGGCTTATCATAGTGCGCTGGAGTATGTTTTCCTTGTTTATCGCTTGTTTGTTGTGTGGTACATTATTATTGCATATAATGTTCGTCACGCTGTTCACACGTTTTTATTGAAATTTGTTGGGGACTAAGATGAATAATTGGGGAAAATTCTGGCATTTAATTGTCATTGAGCTGTGCCTTTGGCGATGTGCTAGACGAATACGTAAAATGCCCATTTTAATGGAGAAATTGTAAATATATAGAATGCTCGAAATCGCCCAAAAGTGAATAAAAACAATAAATTGATATATTTTTTATCATATTAAACTTTATTTCATTTAAAATAGTTAATAATTGCCTAGAAAATTGAAAATTAAAAATGAAAAAAATTTAACAGTGGGTTAACAGAGGGTTGTGGATAACTCGGCACCTCGGACCCCTTTTTGTAGGGTGTAAGACCATCGATAGTTTTTTCCGATATATCGATATAATTTGAATATCACGATAGATCGATGGCTTTCTCCAACCATCGATAGTTTTGTCTGGCTTGGGTAAGCAGAGGAGTAGCACGTGTACGTATTTTCACAATTAATTATTTTTAACAATATAACCAATATTATGTATACATAATTTCATTTTATAGGGCATTTAGATCTTTTAAAAATTTGAGCTTGGGTTGTGCCTGCTTAAGAGCATGGAAAAATATGTGAAAACTTCAAGTAAGTAATAATAAATATAATGCATACTAGTCGTCTGTTTTTCAAAAGTTTTGTATTAAAAATATATGATAACATAGATTCTTTGACCGCTGAAGCAAATTTGACTGTGCAGGATGCTGTTGTGGATGAGGAATCCGAAAATAATTGCGGCACATTGAAGCGAAAAAAGACGGCATCTCGAGTTTGGACATATTTTGATAAAGCCCAAAACAAAATGATTGCCAAATGTCGCCTTTGAGGACAGTCATATAGAACAAGTGTCACTCATCAAATTTAATAGAACATCTGAAACGAATAGCTTTCTTAGTATTTAAAAATACAATGAAATATCTTATATTATTAAGAATCTACTAAAACACCCATAGGGTGAAATGGTATATTAAAGTCGCCAAAATGTATGTTACAGGGAGAAGGAAGCTTTTCCGACCCCTTAAATATGTATATTCTTGTTCAGTATCAATAGCTGAGTCGATTTAGCCATGTCCGTCTGTCCGTCCGTATGAATGGAATGTAGGCTCGTGTAGTATGTAGAATGATCAAGTTTGTTTTAAATTTTTGCCACGCCCCTTTCCGCCCACGCAATTCAAAAAAAACGTTTATCTCAAAAACTATTGCAGCTAGAGACACCAAATTTGGTATGTATATTTGCATAGTAAATGCGCACATTTTGTATTTATAAAATTTTTGCCACGCCCCTTTCCGCCCCCGAAATTTGAAAAAAGTCCATTATCTCCCGTAATTTTTTATCTTGTGCAATCAAATTTGGCACACTTAAATTTGATACTAATACCAGCAAATTTGATCAAAATCGGACAAAAAATAGCTGAGTTATGCATATAAACGTTTTTGTATAAGGCCGGAGTTGGCCGTTGGCGGGTGGGGGCGCTAGGGTGCTTATATGCATAAGTGCGCGAGATACTGAGATATGCTTGTAAAAAGCATGTTAACAGAATTTTTTAAAATAGGCAAATGCATTAGTTATTACAAATTTGAAATATTTGTTTTACTGGTGTATGGTATACCCAAGTCGGCGAGCAACTTACTTATTTCATTAATATATATTTTTAAGAAACTAATGAATATTATTTTTAGTGATTAAGACAATGTGTGAATTGAAATGCAGAATCTCATTACCATTAATAAATGAAGTTTGAAATAATGGATATTACTAACTTTTTATATTTTATTATAAATAATAACTTATATAATATATCGATATAAATAAAAATGTATTGAATATAGATTTATTATCGATAGTTTTTTCCATCAATGGAAAAACCATCGAGTTGAGCCACCATCGACGGTTTTTTCCATCGATGGAAAAACCATCGACGGTTTTGCAGCCCTAACCTTTTTGCCCCATAAACAATGATTGTCTAGAAATAAGTTAACTACGAATAAAATCTGATAAGTTACTGCTAATCGGTTCGCTTTGCATTTTTATTATACCCTGGCAAAAAGGGTATATTAATTTTGGTCAGAAGTGTGCAACGCATAGAAGGAAACATCTCCGACTATATAAAGTATATATATTCTTGATCAGCACGACGAGACGAGTTCAAATAGCCATTTCCGTCCGTCCGTCTGGATCGACGCAAACTTCTCCTAGACCGTTAGAGCTACAGAGAAATTTTGCATGTGGGCTCACTGCACAGTTTGTATACATATCTCGGATTCAGCCAATAACTTCGTTATTTTCCCAGCTATTATCGTGAAATTTAATGTTGGTCAGTGTATTTTACACCTATAAACCACTGTGCCAAATTTGATCAAGATTGGTGTAGCGTGCGCTAGTTTAAACTTTCAAGTTTTCAAACTTAACGACGTTACGCGCGTCTTTGCTAATAGCGATCAATCAATAAATAAATAATACTGGTATGGATCGACCGATAAAAAGAATAATATTGCGATATCAATAAGCGATCTATTTTTTTTTTTTTGAGGTGCGGCGCACTTCGTGTTTTTGCTGGTGTCATTTCATTTCACCAAAGAGAAGGAAAGTTATAAAAAAAAAAGCTGTGTCCCAAAAAAATTAAGTCTAGATTCTAGCAGGTTTGTTGGTTATCAACATTTTTACCCCGCCGCCATCTGCATCTTACTCTATATCATAGATTGGAAACATCCCATTTTTCTGGCCAATATTGCCGATAGCTTTCGTGGGAGTTTTATTTTCTGGAAAACCGGCGAGTTTTCGAAAACCACCAATTTCTCGTACCGGAGCACGTGCAGCCAATTTTGGGTTGTCTTGCATTCCGGAATTCACATTCGGATACTGCGAGGACACTGCAACTAAACACCGGCAGAGCCACAACGTTTTGTGCTGAGGTTCACGGTGCGGCCAAAAGTGTCTCATTTTTCGAGATCGGCCCATAACCCTCAGATGAACTAGATTTTTCCTATGGCTAGGGTTTAAAGGCGAGTGGCCGTACCTAACCTTCTTCCGCTGCTGACCCAGACAAAACTTGGTTTTTTAGACCATGTCTGTATGTTGCCGCCAACAGAGAGCGCAATACATGTGACCACCTCGAAAACTTCTAAAAGTTCCGTTTTGTGCTAAAAAGTTCCTATAATAATAATTTTCTTTTTGATCTGATTTTTTTTGTGTCGAAGCCTAATCAAGTTTACAAAAAAAAAAAAAAAAAATAATGTAATTAAGCAAATGTAAAATCAATTTAACGTCACGTGAAGGTTATTTTAAATAATTCAAGTCAAGCGTAAAAGTAAATAGGGTAAATAAAATAAAGTGAGAGAAACGGAGTTTAATGGTGGTCATAAAGCGCAAAGGAGAGATCATCATCTAAAACACATTCCCACAGTGCATGGATGGAAGGCCTTTCAGCGACAAAACTATGGGGTAAGTGCCTAGTGTAGTAAGCGGTATCAATTCGGCGACTCTCAACCATATTTTAGCGAACTATGGGGTGATGGTAGTCAATTGATGCTCTGATTTGTTGATGTAATTTCTGTTTCTGCGTTTTATGATTAACCGAATAACAACAAAGAATGATTTACGTAAAAATTAATTAAAGCAAAATAAAAGTGATGAGTAAATTTGTGCAACTTGAAAATTCAAAATAACCGTAACGAAAAAAAAGGAAAAAATGAATTTGAATTAAGATGAATCATTATTACAAAAAAAAATATTAACTTGATTTATTTGATATTTCTTCGATAAACTTTTATTCTATTCTACGATAATTAATATTCTGTAACGCATAAGCGCTTTCCATAATAATGGAATATACAATATACAATATTAAATAGTTTAATTTGCTTTTGAGTTCTATTGGTTTAAAAGTCTGAAAATTATAATTATAATGAATTAATAATAATAATGAATTGAATATGATTGCTTAAGTTTTATAATTTATTTTCCTAGTGACATGGGCACCTGATTTGATATTAGTCAGGTTTAATGGGAATCTTTATAAAGAATAACAAAGATTCATGGTTGGGAGGGTATAGAACTGACAGGTCCATCTACATCTTTGACCTCAGTAACTACTAGTCGTGAACCAAAAAATACTCTTTCCTTCCTTTCAGGTTTGTTTTTATATATGAATTATTTACTGTGTTCATAGGTATTTTTCTTGCAAGTCATTCAATTGCCATTTAAAGTTAGTTTCAGTAGAGATCCTAAAAAAATTAAATTTCATAATTAAAGGTAGAGATTTCAGCAAAAAACCCCCCCCACCCCGCAGGAGCTACGGAACCAGAGGATCTCGATCTGCTGCAATTCACCTACCGCCTTCTTTACGTTATCGGTCTATTTATCATCGCTGTGCTAGGATGATTACATAAAATTTATGGCGCGCAACCGTGAGACCGGAAAAGAAGGTTACATCGGGTGACTATATTATATAGTTCCCATAGGAACGATCGGTGGAAGACAGTGACTTTGATCTTCCTTATTTCCTATGCTAAGATTGTAGGCCGTTCTTTAGCAAACATTAGCCATTTTAGATAAAACTTAGTTCACTTTGATGGCTATAGCTAAGGAAAGAGTTACCAAAAAATTTGCAAGGGTATACAAACTTTCACGCGGTCGAAGTTAGCCCTGGCCCTCTGGTTTTTTTACTGGTGTGGCTGCAAGTGCAAGGCCAAGTGGATGGGTCCCATGGAAGTCAACCATCTTTTATTGTGTTTCGCTCCTATCAGGGAGTATATTCAAATACAGGAAAAACAAAACATAATTATTTTAAAATGATTCTTAAATAATGGTGTGACAAGATTATTCTATGTTAAGTAGTGTTTGTTTGGATATGTCGATAGGCAGATTTGTGGGAAATTTTTTACATGCAGAAAAAAAATGTTTTTTGGAATACACCAAGCGTCAACAAAAGCGAAAAAATAGTGCACTTAATGTTGATAAATTCAGTGCTTACAAGTAGTTTTTGATAATAATAATCAAAATAATTGTTTTCTTGCAGGCCATCAAATCGATTCACAGCATCTATGGAGACGGCAAGTCCATTGGAGCAGCGCTTTTAGCGTTTTTCTTATTGGAAAGAGGTAAGTAGCAAGTGTTAGTATTACAATAGGCAAGCATTTTGAGTATAGATTAATTGTATATTATTGTTATTTTTCAGGAACAGCCCCATAGAAGGACATAACGAGGATTGCATGCATCGCGGCCCAAGGAGGACTCCAGACGAGGACCGAATCCGTCCCTGAAGAGCAGCAAGCTCCGTAGAGTGGCAGCTGGTTTGCGATCTTTAGCCGTTAAATAGAAGAAATGTTGATTTCTTGTGTTGTTTTTCTTATTAGTGCTTTTTTTCTCTTTTTTTTCCCTAGTGGAGTACTATGGGAGGTACATCTGGTCCACCTGGAGGCTCGGCTGGAGAAAGATGGCTGGGCCATCTTGGATTGGGCCGAATTCTTTCGACCGCAATGTGGTGTTCGACCTGGCATCATCTGGATGGTAGGTTCATATGGTCCGCCTAGACTCGAATCAACTGGCTGAAAATGTTTAAAGAGAGGATTAACGGTTTTGTGCACCTTCTTGGGTGGTAATATCTCTTTTTTGTTCGTTTCAACTTCAGAGCTACGATCAATCTCTTGCAGGAGCTCGTTTTCGATTTGCTTGGATTTTTTGAGAGTAGCTGGTCATCAGTATAGATGATTATTTCCCCAGGCTTGAGCAGAGGCAAGATTAGCCGCTGGATCTGGATTGGCTGGTCCTTAATTCGCTCTTCTATATACGCTCTATTACGTATTCCATTTTTGAAGTCTCGAAATAAGCCGTTTATTACATGCCCTTCTAGGCGCTCAACTTGTTTTTTTGCTGTAGTTTTGCCTCATTTTGTTTTTAGAGCTCATTTTTAGTAATTATTTTTGGGTATCTCAATTGACATTCGTAGCTGATGAGGGAAGAGGCGTTATCAAAGCAGGCCATAGCCTCCTGTTGCTTTCTCTGCTCTGGAGGAATGACAGCCTGTGCTTGTGTGTGGCTTTTGTATTAATGCCGTTTGTTGCTGTACAGGTGCTTGCAGATTTATTGGACTGGCCACTGCATGCTGTTGCCGCGTCACCTGGAGGTGAGCTATCGTTTGCTGCTGGCGCTCTGTTGCTAGCTGTTGTTGCTGAGTTGCCACCTCCTGCTGGATCTGATGAGCCGTTAAAATTTTGAGGATTTGTAGGTCCTGCTTGCTAATTATGAACTGCAGCTTGTTTTTGCTGCTGAGCTGCTGCTTGGTGCAGTTGCTGTTTAGCCACCATGCTTTGAGAATCTAGAGTTGATACCTGCTGATGTTGGGGACCAATAAAATACCTGCGAGTGTTGCGTAGCTGCTGATGATTGTTGTTGATGCTAAGCTGCTGCTTCAGAAGGGAGCTGTACGCCTCTTTGGTGCAGCTGGGGTAAGTGCAAATTTGTTTGTTGAGACATTGTAATATGATTTGTATTATTTGCAGTTGAGTGAGATGTTCCAAATTGTTGCAAGTTTACAGTCTTGATTTGCTGAGCAGATGCATGAAGATTTGCTGTCCTGGCTGATGTGAATTGCTGCTTTGACGCCTAGAGCTGAGAGGCATGTGCTATAAGCTGCTGCTGCTGGCCTGCTGTCTGTTGCTGCTGCTGAGCCGCTAAATGCTGCTGTTGCTGTTAAGTTACAGTATTTGGAGGATCTGAAGTTGATGAAGAGTTCTGAGCTGATGCTACATGTTGCATTTTTTGTAGTTGTTTAGAGTATCTGGGCCAGGAAAGCCTTCTAGGAGTATAGGGATTGTCCAGAATGTTTATCACTTCTACATTTTGGTGTCCTTGGGTGGAGATAGCGAATCTCACACATGCCGAATCATACTTGTGTTCCATAGAGTTTACATTGTGTTTGTCGCGAATATGGGCGTTTGTTCTAAATATGTCCGAATCCGAATTCCTTAGCAGCTTGTTGTGCGTTCCACAGACTTCTTTAAACAGGGTTTCAAAAATCAGGCTGCCCCATACTGAAATGGCGTACGTTAGGTTAGATACAATAATTTGCTTAAAGATTGTGACTTTGCATTGTGTGCTAAGTGAGCTCTTTTCCTCTACGAGCCGTTTTAAGCGGTGATATATGGCTTCGGCTTGTACACATAGATGCGTTATTTGATTTTTTTAGAATCAGCTTACTAGCTACTGTGACTACTAAATATTTATATTGACTAGCATTTTTTATTGGTTTTCCATCAATCTTTATCAGATGAGATCTTAGAACAGGAGAAATGTTTCGTTTTGTGTAAAGGACATGAACAGTTTTCTCATTGTTTATAGTGAAGCACCACTTTTTTGAACATCTAGTTAATTCGCTTAGCTATTTTTGCGTTTTCCTGATGGCCATGTAGGCGTTTCTATCAGCGGAGACGACTATTGTGTCGTCTGCAAACGTTAACAGTAGGATGTCAGGGTGCTTTGTAGCTTCACATGATTCCATGAGGAAGTCATGTTCAAAAATATAATCTGGTAAGGCATGTATGAGGAGTAGATGTTGAAAAGAAGGGGGCCCAAAACACTGCCTTCAGGTATTCCTGCAGTGATTTTGCCAATTCTTGAAGTTATGTCATCAATGCCCCTGACTGTGCAAATAGCTTTCAAGGACCTTGTATAAACAGTATGGCAGGAGTTTGGTTAATTTGTTCAACAGTTCTAAGTGCCACACTTTGTCAAATGCTTCGGTAATATCTACAAATACGGCAGAGCTGTATTCCTTTTGATCGAGTGCTCAGTGCTGTGATTTTTCCAAAAACCAAACTGATGGTTTGGAATAGCCCTGCGAACGGTAGAGCACTTAAGGAGTCTAATTGCCAGCAGTGTCTCAAAAATCTTAGAGAAGGTCTTAGTCCACTGGATGGAGCCTGTCGGGCCTTCCTGGATTTTGATCGGCCAGTTTGGAGTCGGTTGCCTCTTCAGTTTGTTTGTAATCTTCCACAGTTTTTGTAATCGGTAACGATCGCTGGAGTCAATAGCCTTTAGTTGCTTGTTCATATATTTCTCCTTGGCTTTGGCAATTTGTTTGTTCATAAGTTTTGTTGGTTGCTTAAGTATTTTTTTGCTTTTTGTACAACGTGTGTTCATATAATCTAACTTGTTTTTCTTTTTCGTTGTCAGCAATTTCATAATTTTTCTGTTTACAGGCACGATTCGTGCAATTTTGTAGGTATTTGGCAAGTCTTTTTTCAGAGGGAAGATTGCAAATGCCGCCGCGTGATAGATGTTGTTGGTGAGGATGGATATGGCGTCATCAATGTCTAGTCCGCTGTTAATTGCCATATTAAGATGTAGTGAGCAGCTTATTGAAAACTTTTTATGTCCGACCCTACTGGCAGGAAGGGTCTTCTGTCAGGTTGGAGAGAGGGGTATTGATCATAAGCCAGATTTATGAGTGCCGGAACGTGGTCCGAAGAATCTCTCTTTGTGAATTGCAGCCTCTTGTCTGCATGGACTGCATCGATCAGGGCCTTGCCTCGCTTGCAGGAGCGTTTGTTACTTAGCGTTGAAATCACCTGCTAAAAGGAACTTTGGGCATCGGGAAGAAGAGCGAATATTCATGAAAAGGTCTTTGAAGTCCGTTTGGGACCATTCCAATACAGGGTGGCAGTAGATACCTGGCAGCGTGATGTATTCGCTTCTAAACAGCTTAAAAGAAATCAATGCGTATTGATGAAGATCGATTTTAATGGCTGGAACAGCCATGTGTTGCATAAAGCTTCGGACAATGATTGCTGCACCGCCCTTTTTTCTGCCAGAGGGGTGGCAGGCAAGGTAAGTTAGGTTTTCATGATTATTATAACATCAGTGGAATGTTGCTGCATGAAAATTTCTATTTCCTGCAATTTATTGGAGGCGCCTGCAGCGTTCCAGTATGCGTTTTTCAGATGAGTTGAGCTGGTCATTGAAAGAAGGTGTGTACTTTAAGACAATAAATAAGCTGTGAGTTAATTTATTATTTATTCTGAATTTTAGCAATTGAGAAATGAAGTCCGGCCTTGTTGATGAACTTTGTGAGGGCCTATTTGTTTCTGAAGCTCCCTCACCATGGTTTCGGATGCTTTGAGGGTAGCAGGCATGTTTTCATCGAAAGATAAAAGAGAATCTGGATATTTAAGAGCTTCCTTAGGAGGATGATGCGGCTTTACAGGAGTTGGCGTTTGGCATTTCCCATGGACGTCCGCCTTAACCACTAGCTGATGCGGCTCAGCCTTTTGGCGTGTGTCGCTTTGCCCCTGGAGTTTCTTAGTTGGTGTGATCTTGGCATCTGTGGCACTGCGGGAGCTCCACTTTCCTCCTGTGAAGTTCAACCTTGATGCATTGGATCCCAAAGTATTTTTAGGCTGCGGATACTGCTGTTGAAATCGTCTAATCTAGATTCAAATATGATCATAGGTTTATTTGTCCTGTAATTTCTTAAGCCCCTAACATATCTGACTTTGTAGCCTAGATTTTTTAAGACATTTCGAATTTCATCGCAGGGGATGCTGTGATGAAGATTATTAAATACAATTCTATACCCACGGTCCTCCTTGGGTTGGTGTGTGTACATTTCATAATTGTTGTTATTTAAGTATTCTTTGGTCTCAAAGTAAGTATCCTGAGCTATCGTTTGCTGCTGGCGCTCTGTTGCTAGCTGTTGTTGCTGAGTTGCCACCTCCTGCTGGATCTGATGAGCCGTTAAAATTTTGAGGATTTGTAGGTCCTGCTTGCTAATTATGAACTGCAGCTTGTTTTTGCTGCTGAGCTGCTGCTTGGTGCAGTTGCTGTTTAGCCACCATGCTTTGAGAATCTAGAGTTGATACCTGCTGATGTTGGGGACCAATAAAATACCTGCGAGTGTTGCGTAGCTGCTGATGATTGTTGTTGATGCTAAGCTGCTGCTTCAGAAGGGAGCTGTACGCCTCTTTGGTGCAGCTGGGGTAAGTGCAAATTTGTTTGTTGAGACATTGTAATATGATTTGTATTATTTGCAGTTGAGTGAGATGTTCCAAATTGTTGCAAGTTTACAGTCTTGATTTGCTGAGCAGATGCATGAAGATTTGCTGTCCTGGCTGATGTGAATTGCTGCTTTGACGCCTAGAGCTGAGAGGCATGTGCTATAAGCTGCTGCTGCTGGCCTGCTGTCTGTTGCTGCTGCTGAGCCGCTAAATGCTGCTGTTGCTGTTAAGTTACAGTATTTGGAGGATCTGAAGTTGATGAAGAGTTCTGAGCTGATGCTACATGTTGCATTTTTTGTAGTTGTTTAGAGTATCTGGGCCAGGAAAGCCTTCTAGGAGTATAGGGATTGTCCAGAATGTTTATCACTTCTACATTTTGGTGTCCTTGGGTGGAGATAGCGAATCTCACACATGCCGAATCATACTTGTGTTCCATAGAGTTTACATTGTGTTTGTCGCGAATATGGGCGTTTGTTCTAAATATGTCCGAATCCGAATTCCTTAGCAGCTTGTTGTGCGTTCCACAGACTTCTTTAAACAGGGTTTCAAAAATCAGGCTGCCCCATACTGAAATGGCGTACGTTAGGTTAGATACAATAATTTGCTTAAAGATTGTGACTTTGCATTGTGTGCTAAGTGAGCTCTTTTCCTCTACGAGCCGTTTTAAGCGGTGATATATGGCTTCGGCTTGTACACATAGATGCGTTATTTGATTTTTTTAGAATCAGCTTACTAGCTACTGTGACTACTAAATATTTATATTGACTAGCATTTTTTATTGGTTTTCCATCAATCTTTATCAGATGAGATCTTAGAACAGGAGAAATGTTTCGTTTTGTGTAAAGGACATGAACAGTTTTCTCATTGTTTATAGTGAAGCACCACTTTTTGAACATCTAGTTAATTCGCTTAGCTATTTTTGCGTTTTCCTGATGGCCATGTAGGCGTTTCTATCAGCGGAGACGACTATTGTGTCGTCTGCAAACGTTAACAGTAGGATGTCAGGGTGCTTTGTAGCTTCACATGATTCCATGAGGAAGTCATGTTCAAAAATATAATCTGGTAAGGCATGTATGAGGAGTAGATGTTGAAAGAAGGGGGCCCAAAACACTGCCTTCAGGTATTCCTGCAGTGATTTTGCCAATTCTTGAAGTTATGTCATCAATGCCCCTGACTGTGCAAATAGCTTTCAAGGACCTTGTATAAACAGTATGGCAGGAGTTTGGTTAATTTGTTCAACAGTTCTAAGTGCCACACTTTGTCAAATGCTTCGGTAATATCTACAAATACGGCAGAGCTGTATTCCTTTTGATCGAGTGCTCAGTGCTGTGATTTTTCCAAAAACCAAACTGATGGTTTGGAATAGCCCTGCGAACGGTAGAGCACTTAAGGAGTCTAATTGCCAGCAGTGTCTCAAAAATCTTAGAGAAGGTCTTAGTCCACTGGATGGAGCCTGTCGGGCCTTCCTGGATTTTGATCGGCCAGTTTGGAGTCGGTTGCCTCTTCAGTTTGTTTGTAATCTTCCACAGTTTTTGTAATCGGTAACGATCGCTGGAGTCAATAGCCTTTAGTTGCTTGTTCATATATTTCTCCTTGGCTTTGGCAATTTGTTTGTTCATAAGTTTTGTTGGTTGCTTAAGTATTTTTTTGCTTTTTGTACAACGTGTGTTCATATAATCTAACTTGTTTTTCTTTTTCGTTGTCAGCAATTTCATAATTTTTCTGTTTACAGGCACGATTCGTGCAATTTTGTAGGTATTTGGCAAGTCTTTTTCAGAGGGAAGATTGCAAATGCCGCCGCGTGATAGATGTTGTTGGTGAGGATGGATATGGCGTCATCAATGTCTAGTCCGCTGTTAATTGCCATATTAAGATGTAGTGAGCAGCTTATTGAAAACTTTTTATGTCCGACCCTACTGGCAGGAAGGGTCTTCTGTCAGGTTGGAGAGAGGGGTATTGATCATAAGCCAGATTTATGAGTGCCGGAACGTGGTCCGAAGAATCTCTCTTTGTGAATTGCAGCCTCTTGTCTGCATGGACTGCATCGATCAGGGCCTTGCCTCGCTTGCAGGAGCGTTTGTTACTTAGCGTTGAAATCACCTGCTAAAAGGAACTTTGGGCATCGGGAAGAAGAGCGAATATTCATGAAAAGGTCTTTGAAGTCCGTTTGGGACCATTCCAATACAGGGTGGCAGTAGATACCTGGCAGCGTGATGTATTCGCTTCTAAACAGCTTAAAAGAAATCAATGCGTATTGATGAAGATCGATTTTAATGGCTGGAACAGCCATGTGTTGCATAAAGCTTCGGACAATGATTGCTGCACCGCCCTTTTTTCTGCCAGAGGGGTGGCAGGCAAGGTAAGTTAGGTTTTCATGATTATTATAACATCAGTGGAATGTTGCTGCATGAAAATTTCTATTTCCTGCAATTTATTGGAGGCGCCTGCAGCGTTCCAGTATGCGTTTTTCAGATGAGTTGAGCTGGTCATTGAAAGAAGGTGTGTACTTTAAGACAATAAATAAGCTGTGAGTTAATTTATTATTTATTCTGAATTTTAGCAATTGAGAAATGAAGTCCGGCCTTGTTGATGAACTTTGTGAGGGCCTATTTGTTTCTGAAGCTCCCTCACCATGGTTTCGGATGCTTTGAGGGTAGCAGGCATGTTTTCATCGAAAGATAAAAGAGAATCTGGATATTTAAGAGCTTCCTTAGGAGGATGATGCGGCTTTACAGGAGTTGGCGTTTGGCATTTCCCATGGACGTCCGCCTTAACCACTAGCTGATGCGGCTCAGCCTTTTGGCGTGTGTCGCTTTGCCCCTGGAGTTTCTTAGTTGGTGTGATCTTGGCATCTGTGGCACTGCGGGAGCTCCACTTTCCTCCTGTGAAGTTCAACCTTGATGCATTGGATCCCAAAGTATTTTAGGCTGCGGATACTGCTGTTGAAATCGTCTAATCTAGATTCAAATATGATCATAGGTTTATTTGTCCTGTAATTTCTTAAGCCCCTAACATATCTGACTTTGTAGCCTAGATTTTTTAAGACATTTCGAATTTCATCGCAGGGGATGCTGTGATGAAGATTATTAAATACAATTCTATACCCACGGTCCTCCTTGGGTTGGTGTGTGTACATTTCATAATTGTTGTTATTTAAGTATTCTTTGGTCTCAAAGTAAGTATCCTTGTTAGCAAATGTCAGCTGGACAGTGCCGTGGGACTGAGTCCTGAAAAAGAATTTACAATTTTCCCCCAAAACATTTAAGAGAGTGGAAGACAGTAATTGAATGGATGTGACTCGTCTTAAGTAAATGGGAGGAAGTTTATTTATTAGTTTTCCTTCGTTTTCAGGCTGATTTGAATTTACATTTGGATTTGGATCTTTATCTGGGTCAGCAGCAGTGAAGGTATCATAACGAGTAACAGCAGCATCCAACGCAGGTATGATTAGAGGTAACTCATCTGCTGGAACGGCTCTCGTGGTTCAGCATGTGGATTGGGTTTACGAAGAGAGAGACGGCATGAATTTGCTGCCTGAATATTTGTACTGTTTTAGTCTCATTGGTGGTTGTTTCTTTGCAGGTCTATCCGCTTTAGGCAGTATCGGAGCAACAGTCGGCGATTTTGGCTTTATGTCCTCCCTGTCAGGTTTAATAGGGGTCAGCAGCAGCGGTGATTTGGTTTTGTCCTCTGGATCAGGTATAATGTCTTTTTCAATTGCTATGTCGGCAGTTTTAAAGATTTTTGTGGGGTATGGGCTGTGGTTTTCAATAAGATTGTACCATTTTAAAATTTTTTTCTACGATTAGAGTTGACTCGTTTGATGAGCTGTTAGAGCAGATGGGTGTGCAGTGCAGTCCCTGGTGTTGTTTCCAAGGAGCCCGTCATATTTAAAACATCGCTGTTGCAAATGGCGTCAGCGTTGTACATTATGTTGGTTTTTATCTTCAGGTTTGTTTTAGTCATCCTATCCGAAGGCGTCAGAAATTGTTCTGACGATGTAACGGAGTCATCTGATAGAATTACTGGAGAGGACAGGCAACATTTTTCCATGTTTTCTCTCTGGTTTTCCAGGGATTGAAGAGAATGTGTTTTGTTTTTTTTTTTTTTTTGATGTGAGTATGGGCAAGGGAGCAGTAGAACAGTATGGAGTATTGTATTCAAATTCGGCACAGTCATTAAACGATATATTAAACTAACAAATGTTGAAAGCATTGACAAAAGTCACTGTTTTCGACCGATCGTTCTATGGGAGCTATATGATATAGTCACCCGATCTTGATTAAATTTGATTAAATTTCAAAAAGAAAAGTCACTGTTCGTGACTTTGCCGTTTGTATGGTAGCTATATGATATAGTGGTCCGATCCGGCTGAATCCGAGATATACAACCTGTGCACTATAAACAAGCCTTGATGGTCGGAGATGTTTCCTTCTTTGCAATGCACACTTATGACCAAAAATTAATATACCCTTTTTTGCAAGGGTATAAAAACGTATTGCTGAAGCCTCAAAAAGCAGTCGATTTGCTGAATTTGACAGTCAATAAGTCAATCAGCGAGAGGACAGTCAGACGGCGCTTGAAAGAAGGAGAGTTCGGAACATTTGTAGCTAAGGACGTGTCTTTCATTTCAAAGGCTAACAAGTTAAAAAGGTTAGTGTTGTGAAGAAATACCGAAAGCCGTTGAAATTTAATCTGATAGTGTTAGACTACACATAAGTTAGCTCTAAGAACGTAAGACATGGTGTTGTAAGACGAGAAGGGCTAGTGTAGGAAAGCGGGCACTTGATATCGAGCCGTGGAGGGAAAAGCGTGAGTAAATTGGCTTTTACATAGTTTAAAGTTATTTTTTAAAATGTATTTTCTTAGGAAATAAAATTCTTAACTCATCAACTCCTCAACAATTGGTACCAGGGGCGCTTGGAGAGGGTCGAGTAAACAGTTAGCATTTGCAAAAGAGCATATAAACAAACCAAAGGAGTTCTGGAGAAGTGTTTTGTGGACAGATGAGAGCTCCTTTGAGTATAATTCTTCAAAAAAAAAAAAATTATTTGTAAAGCTGCCCATCCAGCAAAGACAAAAGAGACGGCCCGTTTGTCAAAAAGTGAGCCATGGTGGAGGCTCTGTGATGTTCTGGGAATGTGTGGCATATAAAGGGCTGGGGGGATTTCATTCCCATCTCTGGTTCGATGAACCAAGGCCAATACCTGACCACCATCAATTAAAATGCCTTTCCTTCCGGAGATCGGCTCATCGGGCCGTCGTTTATTCTCCAGCAGGACAACGCCCCATGCCATAAAGCCCAGATGATAACCAACTTTTTGAAGGATCTGGATGCTCCAACGCTAAACTGGCCCTTCCAAAGTCCAGATCTAAATATTATAGAAAACGTCTGGTCTCTTTTGAAGCGCAAGAGAACAGAAGCGTTAAACAAAACCAGAGAAGAAACGATTTCTGAGCTCTCTTTCTTATGGGAAAAGATATCTTCAGAAATTCTTAAAAATTTAGTGGATTCTGTGCCGCGACGCCTCCAAAAAGTGATTGAAGCTAAAGAAGGTTATACATTTTACTAAATATAAGATAGTTAAACTAATTTTGTTAAGCCTAAAATATGTTTTTTAAGTATGACAGAGCTTGTCAAAATACTCATGCCATACTCTAAAATATTAAATGAATTATAATTTTGTTAAGTTTGTTTCAAAAAAACTTTGTTTTCCTATTTTTAAGTTTGTATTAACCATACACAATATGGAAAATTAAATAATAATTTTCTATAAAGAAATTTAAAAGTTAAACAACAAAATGCGCAAATTTTTCTTCGTCAAAATATTTGTGCCGCCTAGTGTACATTTTTAATCTATTGCATTTCAGAATTCATGTTATACTCCTTTCTTTGTGCTCACTTTTTTTTTTCTGTAGAGCAAAACAACAACAACCGTTTTGACATTCGAATACTATCCTATCCTATCCTCTCATTTTCGTTTGTTCTCACTAGTACTCATTGCTTCAACATTGTGCGTCCGAGTGCTTTGCGCGAAATCACTCTCATTCATACTCATTCCGATTTGTTTTCATATTCACTCAACTCAATTTAGTTGTTGTAAGTTCGAATGTCACTTTTTTGCAACTCATGCAGATGTCTAATATATATGTATACCCTTGCAAGTTTTTTAGTAACTCTTCTATCTAAACTAACTGTTTAATCTAAAAAGGGTAATGTTTGCGAAAGAACGGCCTTCAATCTTAGCGTAGGATATAACGAACTTTTTGATGAAAGTCACTGTTTTCCTCCGATCGTTCCTATGGGGGCTATATGATATAGTTACCCGATCTTTACCAAATTCGGCACAGTCATTAACAGATATATTAAACTAACAAATATTTACTTTGAAAGCAATCGCGTCAAAAGTAACGAAGTTATTGAAGTTATGGGAGCTATATGATATAGTCACCCGATCTCGATCAAATTTGGCACAATTATTTATAAGAACACAAAACTTACAAATACCAACTTTTATGACAATAGCTATAAAATTAATAAAGAGAAAAGAGAGAGTGAGAAAAGTCACTGTTCGTGACTGTGTCGTTTGTATGGGAGCTATATGATATAGTGGTCCGATCCGGCTGAATCCGAGATATACAACGCCTGCAGTATATACAAGCCTACTTGCAAAATTTCAGCTCTGTAGCTCTTACGGTCTCGGAGGAGTTCGCGTTGATCCAGACGGACGGACGGACGGACATACATAGCTATTTGAACTCGTCTCGTCGTGCTGATCAAGAATATACTTTATATAGTCGGAGATGCTTCCTTCTATGCGTTGCACACTTCTGACCAAAATTAATATACCCTTTTTGCAAGGGTATAATAAAAATGCAAAGCGAACCGATTAGCAGTAACTTATCAGATTTTATTCGTAGTTAACTAATTTCTAGACAATCATTGTTTATGGGGCAAAAAGGTTAGGGCTGCAAAACCGTCGATGGTGGCTCCACTCGATGGTTTTTCTATCGATGGAACAAACTATCGATACTATCGATGGTTCCATCGAAATTTTAGAAAGCTTCAAAACAAATAAAATTTGAATCAAAATCTATATTCAATATATTTTTATTTATTTCGATATATTATACAAGTTATTATTTGTAATTAAAAATAATATGTTAGTAATATCCATTATTTCAAACTTCATTTATTAATGGTAATGAGATTCTGCATTTCAATTCACAGATTGTCTGAATCACTAAATATCAAAAAAGCTAACTTTGGCTATGCCAAAGTTTTTATACCCTTACAGTCCTTGGCAATAATATATTTACATTTTAAAAATTTCTTTCCCTCAATTCATCAATACACAAACAAAACATTCAAATTATTACTCTTTTTTACTATAATTGTTTCTTCTTCTTGCATCATTCCCTAAGCAAAGCACAACACGCATACACATACAGTTTGTGTAGCGCTGCGTCTGTGTGTGTGTATGCATGTGCTCTGTTGATTTGATGATGACGTAGTAGGCAGCAGGCAGATTTAACCCGATTTATATTGACTGTAACTTGTGTTCTAAGTATTTATCCGATCAGATTCAAATTTTGGGATCTGAGATTTTATATCCAATACTATCGTATTGTTAAATTTCATGGGGATACTCCGATTTTTGCAAAAATGTTTGTTCTAGAGCTATATGATATAGTAGTCCGATCATGACAATTTTCATACTTTATCATCTCCGGGCTAAAAGTAGCTCAAATATCAGATTTCATTCCGATAGCTCTTAAGATGCCAGCATGAAGTTGATTTGCACAGACGGACAGACGGACATGGCTATATCGACTCAGCTTCTCATGCTGATCAAGAATATATATACTTTATCGGAAACGTCTCCTTCTGTGCGTTACAAACATCTGACCAATTTTATAATACCCTCTGCAAGGGTATAAAAAAGCTATTCGTTTCAGATGTTCTATTTAATTTGCTGAGTGCTGAGAGCCATAAAAGCTGCCTATATAAATACAAGTTGTGATCAAGCAACATGTTTACGAGTAACCTTAAAAACGTATCAAGTGAAAACAAATCCTAAGAAAAGTAACTAGATAAAAGTCTAAGAACTAAGAAGTCCCTTCGAGTATCCTTAGAAGTTTGTCAGACAACACTAAGTCCTCAGAATAGGACTAAAAAACACCATAGAGCACACACTTCGCACATAGAGAAACATCAAGCTGCTTATTGGAAGGCACGAGGATATATCCTACTGCCAGAATTCCAGGATCTATATATCCTAAAGATTACCAATTACCAAGTGCTGAGGTGAAAAAAGCATCCCTAGAGGATCAGGATACGCCAGAGAACGCAAACGAAATTCACAGGATTCATCCGATGGCCAATCGACGTTCAAGAGTTGTCCTGAAGATGGAATTACAAGGTGGAGCATCGAAATCACCAGCTTGGTGTGGCAAACAGCGGAAGCAGAAGAAGCAAGGAAGAAACCCGGCGCAAGCAACGAGGGACCAACAGTATATAATTATAAATCCATTTTCTTTATAGGTGAAAAAAAAAGAAAACTTGGATCTATTGAACTCAAAAGAAACGATCTTTATTCAAAGGATCTATCTTAAGAACTAACTTATCATTATTCATATAATTAAGTTTACAGTTCGGTTAGAAAGCTTTTTATGTTTACAATTATTTTGAAAGCTTTTTATGCTACTAGTGGGAGCTTTTTTATCGGATGATGTCTTGATCTGATATTTGATTGGCTTATTGATTTCGCATACTAAGCGTTCTCACGCTTAGAGGAATTTTTGGGGACAGATTTGTTTATAATATTGCGTTCTCACGCTGGAAGTTTTTGAGGGGGACAATTGTTATTGCAAGTGTCCAATTGTTTGTGAATAAAACGAATGTTTACTTTAAAGTTATAAATTTTTAGGGGGCGAAAAATTTATAAGTTATTAGGGATTGCTGTTGGATATATGACTCCCCCATCCTAAAGAAAATAGCCTGTCATCAGGCGGATACATTGGGGTATAGCGAGAGATTTTTCTCAGTTGCAAAGATTGAAGTATCAATTTTGTTTATACTTTGGGATTCAATTTTATCAACAAATGGGGTTTCGTTTTTTTCTGTGGGAATACGATTTTTATTTGATCGAAAATGTTTAATTATTAATTCTTGTGGCATTGCCTTAAACTTATAGATTAAGTATGTAATTAAACTTATTATAGTAAGTACAAATCTGGTTAATGTAATAGTTTGAAATACAGTATAATATTTTGTGTGTTCGTTAATTATCTCCTTTGTTTGGATAAAAGAAATAGTTTCTAGCCTAGTGATATTGTTTGTTACATAAATGCTTTGACTGTAGTCAAGTAATGAATTTGTTATTGTTATTTCATTTAATATTAAGGCACAATCGTAAATTTTTATTATGTTATTGTCTTCTATTATTAAGTCGATGTTTACACAATTTTGATTAAGTTTTGTTTTTGGTAAATTCCATGTTACAATTATGTTTGGTTCAATGTAATTAGTTTGATAATTCTTATATGTTTTAGTGTATTTGCATGTGGTTGGGATTTGATTTAAAATGCCTATTATACATTCATTAGTTTCTATTTGTTTTGTATTTTTATTAAACAAAGTGTTGTTGTTAAAATAGTATTTATCGTATAAATTTTTGTCAAAATATTTTCATCTTCATCTGGATAAGAAAGTATCTCAAAATAGGGGTTTTTATACCCTTGCAAAAAGGGTATATTAATTTTGGTCAGAAGTGTGCAACGCATAGAACGAAGCATCTCAGACCATATAAAGTATATATATTCTTGATCAGCACGACGAGACGAGTTCAAATAGCCATGTCCGTCCGTCCGTCCGTCTGGATCAACGCGAACTCCTCCGAGACCGTAAGAGCTACAGAGCTGAAATTTTGCACGTAGGCTTGTATATACTGCAGGCGTTGTATATCTCGGATTCAGCCGGATCGGACCACTATATCATATATGGGAGCTATATGATATAGTGGTCCGATCCGGCTGAACGACAAAGTCATGAACAGTGACTTTTCTCACTCACTCTCTTTTTCTCTTTGTTAAATTTATAGCTATTGTCATTGTTGCGAAATAGCAAAAGCAACATTAAGAACAGAAGATAAAGCAATGAGATGAAAGGTAACGGGACTAGCCGAATATCATCTTCGTGTATACACACCATACTTCATCTGCTTTATTTCACCCCAGTTCAGTTCACTTTAGGCGACAAGAGCGTACAGTCGAAAAGAATTAAATTAAAGAACAAATCATATATATATTCAAACATAAAACCACCGTCTTATTATTTAATATATTATTAACTGCCTGCTATATAATTCAATAGTCATAAAAGTTGGTATTTGTCAGTTTTGTGTTCTTATTAATAATTGTACCAAATTTGGTCAAGATCGGGTGACTATATCATAGACCTCCCATAGGAACGATCGGTCGAAAACAGTGACTTTTGTCAAAAAGTTCGTTATATCCTATGCTAAGATTGAAGGCCGTTCTTTCGCAAACATTAGACTTTTTGATAAAACGTTTTTACACTTTGATATCTATGGGTAAGGAAAGAATTACCAAAACAGTTGCAAGGGTATACAAACTTCGATGCGGTCGAAGTTAACCCCGGCCCTCTGGTTTATTATTTCTTGAGGAATGTTTGAAATGATAAATATCTCGTTTGAATTTGGGTTAAGTCAGGTGGATGTCTTTGTATTCAATAGTTTTTACGAATTAACATGACTTATGCGCTTATGTTTTCGGGTTGAAAATTCCTAGTCTAGTGAGCTTCATGCCCATTTCTATGTCTTCAATGTATTCTGTGAAATGCTCAAAATTAAAGATTAGAACTTCTACTTTTACCGATTTTTCCTTTTCTTCCTTGAGGTTGTTTATTACTTCTTAACCTTTATTTATGGTGTCTATTAAGTAATTTAGTTCGTTTGCTTGTACGCTATTACTTTCAAGATTATTTATTTTATCTTCTAGTTCGTCTTTATCGTCTTGATCAAGAGTACCAAGAAGATATTTGGATATTGAACCAATTCCGTTAATTAGTCCTCGTTTTGTACGTTTTACAATTTGTATTCCATTAATTTCCCTACTTAGTTTTTCTGTTAAGTATTGAATATGGATTATGTCTTTAAATTCCTGTGCTTGTTGCATTAGATTGTTATGTGTAATGTCTATTAGTGTTAAATTCACTTTTAAATAATCATATTCAAAGTTTGTCGGTACGTCCATGGTTCCTGTCTTAAATATTAAGTAACCGTTCGGTGCTTTTTACTTGGTTTATGTCAATGGATTGACTGCATGTTGATTTTAAAGTTAAGAATAGCACGATGCACAAAAAAGTCATCTTGAGTTGTTGACCTGTAATGTATCATTTGTCGTATTTGCTTTTATTAACTTTCTTTTTCATTTTGAATTTTGATTTGTAGTGTGTGACCTTTTGTCCTCTGTTTCTTTCTTCAAAATGTTTCTCATCTAACTGATTTGCTTGTTTAAATCTAGTATTCATTTCGAAGTCGTGTCTATCTTTATTTAAATTGTTTATTTGATATGTTTTATTCATTTGGGTATTATAGTCGGGTGATCCTGCATAGATAAAAATGTCCGCTGGTGTTCGGTTAGTTGATTTATGTCTCGTCTCATGGTTGTATATGTGGACAATTTTTTCAAATTTAAGTAATTTATCTTCGATGTCGTTTTTGCTATTTATAATTCTGAGTTTTTCGTTAACTGTTTTATGGAATCTTTCTACGTCTGAAATGCCGTTTTTACTTGTTGTTATTTCTAACTTTACATTTTCTTCTTGTAACCAATTTTTTAGTGCTATACACAGAAATGCTGAATCTTCGTCTGATTTTATTTCTATTGGTTTGCCCATTTCAGTGAATACTTTCATAATTGCTCTCTTGGCTTCTAACCAATCTCTGGATTTTACTTCTACAAGTGTAGCAAATTTGGAGTTAATGTCAATGCATTAAAAGGAATTGTAAATTGTCGATCATGTAAAAGTCCATGACCTATTTTTCTCTGATATTAAAAGTTTCTGGTGTTATTTCAAAAGTTAGTTTTGTATTTCTATTTTCTGTCTTTGTGATATTGCATACTGAGCATTCGTTAATAATGTTTTGAATCAGGTTTTGAAAATCGGGGAAATAACATTTTTCTTTAAACAAGTTAATCGTTTTTTCGATTCCTGGATGTAATAGTTCTTTATGTTGGTTTAGAATTATTTCTTTGAATTGTGCAAACGTTTGAATGTCCTCTAACTTAATGCTTGATTTCGAGGTTTTTGTATTTGTGTTTGATCGTATTATTTCAATAAAGGCTTGTTGAAATATGGGATAATCTTGTTCGTTCATTTCTTTGTATGTTATTTTTATGTTTGCTTTATAAAAATAGGTTGATGTTTCTGTTTTGTCTTCTGAACCTCTAATGAATTCTATTTGCCTGTTAAAATAATTACTGGGTTTTTCTAGTATTGGAATGTAATTTCCATTATCCTCATGAGCACTATGTATTGTAGCTACGGTGCTGTCTGTTGATCCTAAAAAGTTTTCCTCTGTTTTAATTCTAAAAAGAGCATCTGCTACGTGATTTTCTTTGCCGGGTACATATTTCATTTTATAATCAAACTCATTTAGTTTTATTCTCCATCGTTGAAGTTTCATATTTGGTTCTTTTATATTGCTGAGCCATACTAAAGGCTTATGGTCGCTTAGAATTTCGAACTTTCTACCGAAAAGGTATGGTCTGAAATAGTTTGTTGCCCAAACTGTTGATAGTAATTCTTTTTCAATAGCTGAATAATTTATCTCATGATCGTTCAACGTTCTGCTTGCGTAAGAGATAGGTCTATGGTCCTGTGAAATGAACGCGCCTAAAGCTATATTGCTAGCATCTGTGGTTAGGAAAAATGTTTTTTTAAAATCGGGGTATGCAAGTATAGGGTCGTTCGTAAGAAGATATTTTAATTTTTCAAATGAAGAAATATAATGTGGGTCTTTTATGTTTATTTTAGCTCCTTTCTTTAATCCAAGAGTTAAAGGTTTTGCAATATGTGCAAAGTTTGGTATGAATTTTCTGAAGAATCCGCATAATCCTAAGAATGATTTTATTTCTTTTGGGGTTTTAGGGATCGGAAAATTTTGAATTGCTTTGACTTTGGGTGGGTTAGGTTTTATACCTTCTGTTGTTATTATATGACCAAGGAATTCTGTTTCCTTTTTCATAAATTCGCATTTGTCGAGTTGGAGTTTAAGATTAGCTTCTCTTAATTTCTTAAATACCTTTCTGAGTGATAGTATGTGTTCCTCCAATGAAGTGGATAACACTATAATGTCATCCAGATAAACAAGGCAATCCTTATAAATAAGGTCTTCCAAAAGATTATTCATGCATCTTTGGAATGTTGCCGGGGCATTTTTGAGACCAAATGGCATACGTGTGTATTCGTAATGGCCATGTTTAGTTGATAAAGCTGTTTTTGAAATAGATTCAGGATCCATTTGAATTTGATGAAATCCCTTACCTAAATCAATGGTGGTAAAGTATTGGCATTTTCCCAGTTTGTCAAGAATTTCATCCATGACTGGAACTGGGATTTTGTCATCTATTGTGACTTCATTCAAATTTCGGTAGTCAATGACTAACCTGAATTTTTGTTTGTTGGAAGCGTCTCCTTTTTTTGGGACGATCCAAATGGGTGAACAGTAGGGTGAGTTCGATTTTCGAATGATACCCTGTTCGATCATTTAATTTATTTGTTTGTTGTCTTCTATGTCAAACGTTTGGGGATATTTGTAAGGACGTTTGTAAATTGGGTCCTCATGTTTTGTATGAATAGAGTGCTTTATTGTACTCGTGAAAGTCAAATTTTCTGAATATCACTGAATTCGTACAAGACTTTTTTTAGTTTTTGTGTTTCTTAAATGGTCGAGTCTATACTGATTATTTTCTATTATTTCATTTTCAATAGCAAAATTTGTGTCTGGCTCCCTTTTTGTAGGTGGGTCCAAACATTCTATGTTATCTTCTTCTTCTATTTCTTCCATTTCTCTGAAATAAAATGTATAGTTTCCTAGCTTTACATATTCTTCTTCATAATTCATTTGGGCTTTGCATGCTTTTAGGTAAGTTCTGCCTATTAACATGTCGTAATTATTTGAAAATTTATGGATATAGAATTTTTGTTCTGTTGGACAAAGTTTGCTGGGTGCAAGGAAAATTATTTCTTTTGGTTCTACTGCTCCTTCAATCGTGTGAATTTTGGTATCTCCTGAATAGGTTTTGAAATTAAAAAGTTTTCGAACATTATATTTATTGAAGAGCCTGAGTCGACTACACATCTCAAATGTTTATTGTTCATTGTGATTCTGATGAAGGACTTGTCTCTATCTCTTTTTCTGATTGATCCGAGGCATTCTGATGAAAATTTTCGGATGTGTCCATTATGCTGATTCCACTATTACTTTCTCTTGGCCTTTTTGTAGGCTGGTTTGCTACCTTATTTTTTTGATAATTATTTTGCTGCTGATAATTCATTGGATTTTGAGCCCTATCGATTTGTTGAAATTTTTGTTGAAATTCTTGGAAAAGTTTTTGGTTTTGTGTTGTGTCTGATTGTTTTGTTTGAGACGGAGTTGTACTATTGGGTACAAAAGATTTTCCACTTTTTTTGATTTTGGATTTGATTTGATTTTCTGATTTCTGTTATGCTATCCTTGTATAGCTTGCTAACTGTGGTTATATCGTATCTAGCTAACGTCATATTTATGACGTTAGATTATTTATCTATCGGGTAATTTTTTGTTTATTACATCTTTTATGGTATTATTTAAGGCATTTGTATAAAGAATGGTGTTATTTGCATCGTTTTCAAGACTAACAATTAGTAAATGCCCATATTTTGATCCACGTAGTTTGGGGTCTCCTTCTGTGCGTTACAAATATCTGACCAATTTTATAATACCCTCTGCAAGGTTATAAAAATCATGAGGATTGGACCACCATATCACATAGTAAAGTAGCAAAAACAGGTGAAGGAGTTGGAGTAATCCAATGAAATTTCAATATGATCGGATACAGGCCCGGACTGAGACCGTATGGACCCCATACAAGGGGCATGCAAGTTGAAGGGCCCCCTATACTATATGCATAAAAAATTATTTCTGAGGAAAATGAAAGGTACACATTTTTAGGTTTTACATTAAGTATGATCGTTTATGTGAATAAAATAAAGACGACTTTTTACAAACAAACAAACATTTTTATTTGCCTATCTTTTTCCAACTATGTGCTTCTACGTAAGGCGTAATTTTGCTAACTTTTGACACTCATCAAACAGTCAAAAGTTTTTCAAGTGAATTGCTGTACGGATAAGGCGTTAATAATTTGCTCATCTTCAATTTAATTCAAGTTTTTTTTTTTTTAACTCCCATAAGCAAGAAAGTTTCCAAATGCTTTTGCTTCAAACAGCTTCTCTATCTATTTTTGCAGGCTATTTGCTTATAAGAAAGTGTCAAGAGAAATTTATATGCAAGAAATAGCATGAGTAGCAATGAGTGGCGTTGTAAAAAAAAACAACAAAAACCCGCACAATTTTTAAATGCCTTACAAGTTTTAGCAACATTAGAGCACAGGGCTACATCTGATTTCATTTTGATCTGCAGGGAGTTCTGTGTCGGATTTCTCTTCGTGTATATTTCTATTATTGTCACAGTTTTGAGTCGCTTCTACTTCATATTCGTCCGTAGGCCATTTTGAGGCAAAGTCCTTCAACTCATTGGTTATACTGGGTCATGCAACCTCTCCGAATTTTTGTAGAATGTTGACAAGAGCTGCTAGAGAATTTTCGGGAAGACTATCCGCTATGGTATCAGGAAAATTTTTCGGGTCGAGGCATGAAGAATCTGCTGCTAGTTTTCCATGCTTCGTAAACCGTGATTTGATTGGACAAATGGTTTTATCAATAATCACATTGTGAACTGCTACCATAAATTTTTGTTGAGGTTCATCGATTGGTCACGGTTTTTCTCACCCGGTAACCTTTTTTTTGTGCGGCGTTCGTTTCGTGAAATCTTGGTTTGATTTGATACTTTGATTGATTTCTGATACTTTCTCAACTATCTGATGCCTACGTAATGAAACCATTAAACACTCTAATTCATAATTTAAAGGCTTTTAATCCAGAAGTTAAAAAGATGGTAAGACATTGAAATATGTGTAAAATAAAATTTTTTTTTTTTTAAATAAAGATCGTAAGTTCAATTAAGTCCTAATTCGACATTGTTTGAAGGCTAACGTTTCTATTAGCGAGAATTATGGAGGGATGGAGAGACTCCTTTCAGGAGCAAAATCAATTCCTTCTTCTTCTCTCCCCCCTCCAAACCCCTTTTCGTCTCCCGATCTACCACGTTTAATTCGTGATCCTCCAATGACTTTAGTTTCCGAGCCAACTGATAGTCCGCGCCATTCGTGAACATATTTTCTTCGAACAGTGCAAAATATGGCGACACCCCTAAAGCCTGATGTGTCGCCCCACTCAAACTACACAAAATCTCGCTAAGATACAGGTCCCAGTCGCGGTGATCGGTGTCCAAGTAGGGCCGTATAGCGTTCAGCACCGACTGATTGACACCCGGCAGCGTTAGATTAGGTCGAATACACTGTTGTACGCATATGCTTCACTCCGTATTCTTGTAGAATTGTTTCGATACAAATTTTCACTGTGCACCAGCTTAAGCACAACGAATTTATGAAAAACCTCCCGTTTGAGAAATTTTACCACTCCGTTTGCCGTGGCCTCTCATGGCGTGAAAGAGCACAAATTTGGAGAAATGATCCACTAAAACGAATACGTCGTCCATCCAGATCCTTCAATCACATCAGCCACCTAAGTCTCGCGTGGTCCGTGATGACTGTAAAGGGCAACATCTCGACGTAAGGCCTGAACCATTTAATCGCCAACACAGCTGCGAGACACTCCTTCTCCGTGACGCTGTAGTTCCGCTGGCATCGATTAAGTTTTTGAAAATAAAACTCAATGGGTCTCTCGCCTCCCCCGGGTTCTTCTTGGAGTAGTACCGCTCCTACTCCAATATTCGAAGCATCGCATTGAATAAAGATTCTTTTCTCGAAATCCGGGTGTTTTAGAACCAAGGCCGTAGTCATGGCATCTATCAAGCGCTTCACCGACCCCCTGGCCTCGTCGCTCATCTGAAATCTACTGGCTTTCTTGAGGGTGTCCGCTAGTGGAGCAGCTAACTCCGCGAAGTTTTTGATAACCCGGCGGTACCATCCCACAGTACTTAGAAAGCTTTGCACTTCCCGAACGTTTCGTGGGATTGCCAAATTTTAAATGGCTTTCACCTTCCTCGGGTCGGTCCGCAATATACCTCCTCCGATGATGAATGCCAAGTACCTCAGCCTCTTGTGACAAAAGTGGAACAATTTTTTTAACCCATTGGTTCAACCAGCCGACCTCAGGCAATCCGCGACCTGTTTCAGAGCTTTCAAATGTGACTTGAAATCGGGTGTCATCACCAGCAAATCATCAAGATACACAAAAACCTTCTCCCAAAGCCTAGCAGGGGTCACCTTGTCCATCAGTCGACACAAACTCTGCCCCGCATTACACAGGCTGAACGGCATCAGTACGAACTGGTAGAGAGGCCTCCCAGGGACCGTAAAAACCGTGATCGGACGACTTTGTTCCTCCAGCTCAATCTGCCAGTACGCAAGTTTCAGGTCGACACTGCTGATATATATCGTCTCTCCTATCCAATTTTTCTAGCCTCCAGACAGAGCCGGTTTTTTCCTGGCTTCATTTCGAGAGTCACGGGATTGCTCCATGCACTTTCACTCTCCTCGATTACCTCAAGTCGCTGCATTTCGTCTAGCTCATCGTAGATACGGCGTTGTTTCGCCGGAGAAATCGGGTAATGCCTTAACTTAACCGGCACGGTCCAGCAGCTTAATCCGATGCCTCATGAGAGTAATACGCCCTAATCCTTCCGTCTCGTACGACAGGAATGATGCTTTAACAGCTTCCAATCTCGCCTGTTCTCCTATTGACAATTCGTGCGGTTCCTGGCCTATTTCCTCTACCTCTAATACCTTCCAGAATTTCTACCTCTACCACGACCATCCCTATGATCGCTTTCCTATCGCCACCTGCTGTGGCCAACGATGATGGAAACGGTTTCCAGTTTAATCCCGTCTCCACGATCAACTCTCGGCATCCGTTTTCCAGCACGCTTACTGTCGCTCCGGAATCGAGGAGACCTTGGGATCATTTCCATCTCGAGGGCCAATCGCAGCAACTGTCAAACGAATCTGCTTTTTTCCCACTTCCTCCGCCTGAATCTCTCTCGTGCCTTCCAAACGCGCCTAGATAGTGTGGTCGTTCCATTGAGAGCGTTGTTTTCCAATAATTCTGTTTCGGGTCTCAGAGTAAATTCTCATCCTTTCCTCGAGCGACTTTGGCATCCCGGCCATCGATCCCATGACTGGCCCTCGTTCCCGTTCGGTCCTTCTCGCACTACATTTGGCACAGGACTTGTTGTTCGGAGCGCGACACGGCCGGTCTCATCTCGCTCCATCTTGAGTTTCCCGAACATTTTTTGCACCTTGTGGTCACGGTGTTTTGCATGCCAAACTTGTAGCAGAACAGGCTGCGCTGTTGGTCTTCACACTCTATGTAGACATGGCCTTCTTTCTGGCAGTTCCAGCAAATTAAAGGCACCATTCCCAGTTACGGCATCAATTTGCAAAACTCCTTCAGCCACTTCTGGGGTGATCGGATTGAGCCGTCTTCCAGTGACTGTCCGAGTTCGCTAACTTGCCCAGCTCGGAAGTTAACTCGGCAGGGTTGAGCGTACTTGGGCACGCCCACGGGTTCAGCCAGCACTTCGGCGAAGTTGTTCTCGGCGTCTCGACATTCGTCCCTCAAATGCTCCACCGTATAGGCTCGCACCGGGTACCCCCACTGTTTCATTGGCTCCAGCAGATTCCTTTTTATTGTTTTGACCGCCCAGTTTTCAGAAAGCTGTGAAGGAACTGCCGCACGCAAACGTCTCATAGCCTGGAAATAGGCATCTAGGGTTTCTTCTGGCTACTGTTTGGTGGTGGCAGCGAGAGTCACTATACTGCACCTCAAGAGCCGATTTCAGTGATTTCCAATCCGCGGGGAGCCTGGTGCGCATCCCCAGCCAGTACCACTCGGAAGCTTCATCTACCAGGAGCTGGTGAAAGTCCCTCAGGATGTCCTCCCACGGTGTAGAGTAGTGTCTCTGAAGGTACTCGACTCGGAAGATGAAATCCTCTGCCGTGATGCCTCCCGCTCGGCCAGAGAATTGTAGTTGCCATTTGTTCACTGGTACGTAGGGCCTTCGATGGTGCTCTACCAATCTCGCTTCGCATCCCGGAGGGTGTCATACTGGGTGGCTTACTCCAGCCCTTTCCGTCTCTCGATGACCTCCACGACGATACCTGAAATTTCCTTCAAGCTGGTACCGCTAAGTTGGCAATATTGCCGTCGAGGCCGATACTACGAGTCCGGATATGGCGCTTGGTAGGCCTCGTAAAATCACTCTTTGCTAGCAATGGAGCACTTGTGTCGGGAAAAGTGCCATTCGTTCTGTAGGCTGTGGACGATCGCCACCGCATGCGCGCGCTCCCGCTTGAGTCACCTGAGTGTCTTTGGACTGGTTAGATCCAGATGACGAGCTCCTTCTTACATCTAGCCTATCCAACAATTTGTCGAACCCTTTCTCCAAAATCTTATGGATCCTTCGGTTCATTAGGTCTACCAACTCCTGTCTGAATAGATCCTGAGACTGAGCAAGTAGTTGGGTCACCTGCCTCAACCCTGCCGCACTAACCGCTGCCGCGTTCTCTTGTAAGATTTGCTCTTGTATGGTATCTAGTCTCTTGTTCTCCATTGGCCCTACTGGAGTCATATTCTCATCCAAAGCTAAACTCTTTTGGGATTGCCGCCTGTGACATTATTAATATTAATTATTCCTTTCTGATAGCAAATATTTTTTCCTTTTTTACTCTAGTTTTAGACACAAATTAGATAAAAGGGAAGAGAAAGGATTCAGGAGCACGATTCATCCGGTCTTTTTATCTTCGTTTTTTTTTTTTCTAGTGATGCAATTGCACTCCCGTTCTATGCGGCTCTGGTGCCACGACGACAACACCGATTCCTGTTTTCCAAACCCTAGAAGGTGAGACATTGTCGACTGCTGTGGTCATCAATATGCTTGATGGCCGACAGTCAAGAACGTATACACACTTCCTAGACACATATATGTACATATTTTTTTTTACGCTCTTCTTGCCTTTCCAGTTGCGATCCCCCAAACTAAAAAACACTCCGACGGGTCAACGCCGCCGCTTCCGTTGCAGCTTGGTCTACCGTCTTCTGGTCCACCGGCGCTACTCCTCCGTTTCTACTCAGGACGGTGAGGTCGCCAGTGATCCCTCATTCTGATTGGAATAATCGCGCTGGAAAGACGAACATAAAACACTCAATACGAAGCACAGTGAGCGACATTGTCGACTGTTCGAGTCATCAGCCACGTTGATGGCCGACAGTCAAGAATATTTACCCGTATTTATTGATTCTACCATTCTTTTTAGGTGGCAACACCGTTGACGACACCCAGATTGATGCATCGTTAACATACGGACAGACGGACATGGCTATATCGACTCAGCTTCTCATGCTGATCAAGAATATATTCTCATGCTGATCAAGAGTATATAAATGTGGAAACCATGAATTATGGAAAAATGACACAGACTTGCCAAAATATAGTACGAAAATCTATAGAAAAATTATACAGTTATGGTAGATTGAAGGGGCCCCTAAACGTCTGGGGCTCAGGCCTTTTTGTTTATTCAGACAGAATATTTTTTTACTTTGAATTTTGGTTTCTGGATCCTGGTTAAAATAAAATCAGTTCTCTGCTACACAATATTTTTTCACTTTGGAAAACAATGTGTTAAATTCCTGTAGCTTACAGGGCTTTTTGCGAATTCCAGGGGCCCCAGCGTCTATCAGTTTATTACATTTAAAAAATGATTCCTCGTATGAAGAGGCCCTAGTGGCTTACTGGTACATTGCTACATTCAACTTCTGTTTGTGAAGAAAATTTTTCTATACTTCATTAGTCTCAAATTGCCCCAGTCTGTTCCAATATAAAAACAAATTTTATTAGAACCTAGTAAAAACAAAAAAGTCCTTTGCTACATAATATTTCTGCGCTTTGGAAAACAATGCCTGAAATTCTAGTAGCTTACAGAGCCTGTGAACGATTGGGGCCCCAGAACCGATCAATTTATTATTGAAGGAAGGAGCTGGAGCAATGCGAGGTACACAGCACAACCTAAAATGTGTAGTAACATCAGTATTTAACTGTCATATGTTGAATTTTTAAGGAATCGCATGCAAAACGAATATATTGTCAAAAGTCTTTATGACAATAACTCAAAAAATAACGAAGTCATTGAGAAAAATCACTGTTCGTGAATTTACCGCTTGTATGGGAGCTATATCATATAGTGGTCCGATCCATCTGAATCCGAGACATAGCACCCCTATATACAAGCCTATATGCAAAATTTCAACTCTAACGGTCTAGGAGCAGTTTGCGTTGATCCAGACGGACGGACATGGCTATATAAACTCGTATCGTCGTACTGATCAAGAATATATTTATACACTTAAGGTAGGAGATGCTTCCATCTATACTTTACACAAATTTAAGATATTTTTTCGTCTGTATGTTAAACGTTTACTTGCTTTGCTCTGATTATTTGGAGCTTTATTATTATTTACTCATTGACCAAAAAAATATCAAATAAGCAAAGAATACTTTATGTTCTTTACTTCGTTCGACTTTGCATTGTTGCTATAGTTTTAATACCCTTGCAGAGGGTATTATAAAATTGGTCAGATGTTTGGAACGAACAGAAGGATATGTTTCCGACCTCATAAAGTATATATATTCTTGATCGGCATGAGAGTCGATTTGGCCATGTCCGTCTGTGCGTATGCGTTTTACTCAGTCATCTTAAGAGCTATCGGCATAAAATTTTTGGGGCTTTTTAGTACCCGGGTAAGATAAAGTATCGAAAATCGGACTACTATATCATATACATAGTTCTAGAAGAAACATTTTTACAAAATTTTTTTTTTTTTTTTTTTAGTATCTCCATGAAATCTCAGTTCCCAAAATTTGAGTCTGATCGGATAAATACATCAAACCAAACAGAGCACATACACACACACATACACAGCGCTACACGAAAAATAATGTTTTGTTTGTGTGTTGATGAATTGACTTGCAAGTCCTTGCCAAGGACTGCAAAGGTATATAAACTTCTGCATAGCCGAAGTTAGCTTCTTTAATATTTTTTTCCATTTCTGCACGCGGCGCTTAGTACCTTTCGTTACTAGCTTTAATTTTTACATACATCTTTCAATGATTTTTTTCTAATTCAGTGTATACCACAATAAAGATAAATGTTATTAAAATATGTAGTATATCACGTACACGTGTAGTTGTTAGCTGCCTAAATATTTCTACTTAGCCAACGATAACACAAGTGTAAGCTAAAGATCGGAGTCGTGCACTTCTAGCGTTGCTGAAAAATATATACATAAGTGCACTATCAGAAACTAAAGGAATGTAAAAAGCAGTTTTGTGTAAGATTAAGCATCGTGGTCAGCTGAAATGGCTTCACGAAATCAGATTGACCAAAGAAATGTACAAAATGAAACATAAACAAAAAAAAGTATGACAATTATAGCTTAATACCAAACAGAACATGCATCCACACTCTGTGGAAAACACTTAAGATTATAACAGCGGTATCAAATAACCAGCGCTGGGCATGAAATATAAACAATTTTCAACCCCCGAAAATGTGGGGCATTAGAATAAATATTTTTAAGAAGAATTGTCGGTTCTTAGAGTTTAAGAGTTAAAAACTCTAAAAAACTAAAATCAGTTCATATTTTGAATTCAACGAATGAAAAGTGGGTTATTTTCCTTTTCTCCGGGAATCCCTATTCAATTATATTGAACCAGATCGGAATACTATTTATTGTGCGGACGACTTCTCTGCGGATTAGCTAAAGGTGTTGCTCGCTAACCCTTTCTGTACCCACCGTACCTTGGGTTTAATTGATTGCCCCTTGACAGACATTTAAACGACCTTAGATGATACGTAACGGCAACATAGTCATGGATTCATGCAACGGATTCCTCAAAGAATTAATTTACGCAAACATGACGAAATTTCAAGTTATGAGTTTAATACCAAACAAAAGGGTTTTCATGACTAATTTTCTAAGAAATTACAACAAAAGGTAAGACTTAGCAATATAAATTCAGATACGATAAACAAATGTAGATTTGAAAATTCATAATATTTCAAAAGAGACTTGGGTTATGTGGCCGCGTGTGTCAACTCATGATTTATTCAACGGGCCCATCGATGCTGCAGGAATTTGCTGTATAATTTAGTTATTAGAAAAATGAAATGTATCAAAGCCAATCTCGACACATTACATACGTTACGTTACTTAATATAACAATTCATTTAAATTTCTTTAGGTAAGAAAAATTTACGTTAATGAAAAATAGTACGAATGAAAAATAACAGCTTCGACCGCGTCAATGTTTGTATACCCTTGCAACTTTTTTGGTTACTCTTTTCTTAGCTATAGCCATCAAAGTGAAATAAGTTTTATCTAAATTGGCTAATGTTTGCTAAAGAACGGCCTACAATCTTAGCACACGAAATAACGATCAAAATCTCTGTTTTTCACTGATCGTTCCTATGGCGGCACAGTCACTAACAAATAATAATTTGAAAACAATCGCGTCAAAGGAAACGAAGCTATTTACAAAAGTCACTGTTTTCGACCGATCGTTCCTATGGGAGCTATATGATATAGTCACCCGATCTTAGCAAAATTTGCCATAGTTGTTTATATCTGTAATAAACTTATCAACATTAAATTTACGACAATAGCTGAGAAAATAACGAAGTTATTGAGAAAAGTCACTGTTCGTGACTTTGACGTTTGTATGGGAGCTATATGATATAGTGGTCCGATCCGGCTGAATCCGAGATATGCAGTATGTATATACATGCAAAATGTCACCTCTATAGCTCTTACGGTCTAGGAGGAGTTTGCGTTGATCCAGACGGACGGACGGACGGACATGACTATGTGAACTCGTCTCGTCGTGTTGATCAAGAATATATATACTTTATACAGTCGGAGTTGCTTCCTTTTATGCGTTGCACACCTCTGATCAAAATAAATATATACCTTTTTGGAAGGGTATAACAAGTAGTAGACTCTGCTCAATTATGTCTATATTGTTGGTATTTGCCATGAATTGGCGTCATTTTATTTCGCCTGGTCCATGGCGATGAATATTGATGCAATGGAAGGTTGAGTTAGGTTAGTATTCCAACGAAGAAAATATCAGCGATTGGGCTGGGGTACAATAAAACAAATTGTCCGAAAGAAAATCAAAAATCCATTTCTAATATTTTCACTAAATGTATTTTAATATCACCTAATTTTTATTCACTTTAGCCAAATATAAGTATTACTGCATTGAGCAGTCACTGTACTTTTTAAGGATGATGTAATATGCACGGGGTTTCACAATTTATACACTGACGACCAAACTGTCACACAGACTCAATGTTCTCACTTCATCGGTCTATGTTATCTGTTCTACTTAATGTATGTAGTAGGATAACTAGTTTAAACTATAACGAACACCGATAGGGATGCTGGAATTGGCAACACTGTTGTGGCAGAACAGCATGCACGTTGATTAACAATGAACAATGAGAAGAGAGACAGACAGACGAACGGAGAGAGAGAGTCATTCGATAGGCGACGATCAAAGAGGACAGACGTAAAAAGCTGTTAAACAAATCGAATAAATAATAAGCCTAATAATATAATAAATAAAGCCTGACATCTACTACTACAAATTCAGAAGTGGTTCGAGATACATGCCATGGATGAGGTGAATATCAATAGTTTTCGCACGGTGCAATTAAAAAATTGGCTAGCCGTCTTGGGACTGCCGACAACTGGCAGCAAAGCTGATTTAGTGGCGCGACTTAACCAGGTCCCGTTAATGGGCCGAGGCAGTGCACCAGCGGTAACTGATGATAGAGTCCCAGAATCGGAGGAAGGGCAAATTAATCCACTGAGTGGCCAAAACGCAGATTTAGCTGGCAACAACTGTATCAACGAAGACCCAGATTTGCAGCAGCAAATTTTGGCAGACGAGCGAAGTGACGCCTTAGCGACAAATTCTGAAAATTTCAACGGAATGCTCAACATAATACCACTAACCATAGAATACATACAGTGAGTCAAAAAGTATTGGCACACTCACAAAGTTGAAGTTTTTCGTGCTATAACTTTTCATCCAATAACAAATTTAAAAAATTTAAAACACTATTTTCTAAATTCATGGTTTTATTATACATCTAAACAAAACAAAAAATAAATTTCAACGTTTTTTTATAAGTTTAACTTCGGCAAAAGCCGAACAGCGTAGAACCCCAGAGAGCGGCCGCGGCGAGAGCGAAAAACATTCGCTCGCAGCAGTGTCGCTACGCATCGAAAATAATTCAGTCTGGCACAGACTACCGAACGACGCAGGCAGCTTTATGTCGCTTGTCATTTCGTTCTATTTATGTATGTGTACACTCGTCGGTACATGCTCAGGCTTCGTAGTGTGTGTGTGACGTGAAGTTGTACAACACCGCATTTCAATAGCTCGCTCGACAAAAATTTTTCATTTTCGACAAAACAGCGACTAATAGTATGGGAGTTATGGTTATAGAATCTAATAGTTTCGAGGAAAACCTAATTATATGTCAAGCCAAAGATTCAGAAATTAAGAAAATTAAGAATCATTTAGAGAAAACAGAAGATAAAATGTTCGAAATGCGAAACGGAGTGGTATTTAGAAAATCAAGAGATGGCAGGTTATTGCTTTATGTTCCTGAAGATATGGAGAATCAGGTTTTGTACAAATATTATAATGAAATTGGGCATATCGGCAGGGATAAGATGATAGATATGATTTCAAAAAGTTATTGGTTCAAAAACATTAAGGATAAATGCATTAGTCACATCGAAAATTGTTTAAAATGTGTAGCTTTTTCCCCCAAATCCGGAAAAATAGAAGGACTATTGCATAGCATACCAAAAGGAGATAAGCCATTTGAGCTAATACATATAGATCATTACGGACCAGTAGCAGCAGGGAGAGCAAACAAACACATATTCGTTGTGGTGGACGGATTCACTAAGTTCGTTAGATAGTATACAGCAAAGTCCACAAGCACGAAAGAAGTAGTGAAAGCGTTAAGAGATTATTTTAGGACGTATTTTAGGACGTGTCCAATGATAGAACCAGAGAGAAATTTGCATTGGGACTCTGTAATTGAAACAGTAGAATTTTCTTTTAATAACACATTGTATAGAAGTATTAAGCAACAGCCAAGTAAGATGCTGTTTGGAGTAAAACAGAAAGGTGAGGGTATTGATCAGTTAAGAAAAAAGTTAAAAGAAATCCAATGTCCAATGAAACCGGAAAGTTTAAAAAAGATTCGTAAAGAAGCAATAGAAAACCAGAAAAAAGCGCAGTCATACAATGAAACGTACTACAACAAGTCTAATTGTAAGATAATTCCAACACAGTATAAGAAAAGAGATTTCGTAATGGCAAAGAATTTTGATAGTACAGCCGGAGTGTCAAGGAAATTGATACCTAAACATAAAGGACCTTACGTAGTTGAAAAGATATTAAGAAATTATAGATTTGTGCTTAAAGACGTCGACGGTTTCCAGGTTTCACGCAATCCCTATCAAGGTGTTTGGAGTGCGCAGAACATGAGACACTGGGTGGGGAAAAAGAGGCCAAATAGTAGAAAATAAGAACTATTGTATTAAACAAAATCTTCTTTAAAGTATAAAATTCAAATGTATCATATCAATTGTATATATACATATAGTATAAGATTTACAAATGTTATAATATAAGTAGCAAAATAGGATCAGGAGATCCAACTGTTAGGATGGAACTATTGTATTAAACAAAATCTTCTTTAAAGTATAAAATTCAAATGTATCATATCAATTGTATATATACATATAGTATAAGATTTACAAATGTTATAATATAAGTAGCAAAATAGGATCAGGAGATCCAACTGTTAGGATGGCCGAGTTGTAGTAGGATAACTAGTTTAAACTATAACGAACACCGATAGGTATGCTGGAATTGCCAACACTGTTGTGACAGAAAAGTATGCACGTTTATTAACACTGAACTATAAGAAGAGAGACAGACAAACGAACGGAGACAGAGATTCATTCGATAGGCGACGATATAAGAGGACAGACGTTGAAGTAAAAACTGTTAAACTAATCAAATAAATAATAAGCCTAAGATATAAAAGATAATAAATAAAGAATAAACCTTGCTCCTACATGTATGTTTAAGATCATAGTCTTGTTTTGTTGGGTAAGTATGTAAGCTCTCTTATATACAAATTTTAAGTCATTTAATATGCTGGAAGAATTTTACCAATCATAACTGTAAAAAAAGGCAAATGTTACAGTTTTGCACTTGCAATGCAAAAACTATTTATTGTCGTTTTAATGCTTTTTTTTTACTTGTGTTTATTTGTTTTCGTTTAAATCGCTAAGCATTGATCATTTCTAGTCGATTTGTGAAAAAATTATGATGGATTGTGAAATTAAAAAAAAAAATTATCTAGTTACTAATAGAAGGTGAATTCGTTAGGAAAGTGGCTAATAAATTTGATGTTAGCCACATGACTGTGCAGCGCTTAAAAAAACTGTCCAGGAAATATTAAAATTAATAAAGGAGGCCGACCGCAAGTTTTAAGCGAACGTGTCACGCGTCACGTGACTAACATAGTAACCACTAGAGCTGTTGAAACATCGATGTTTGGCCACATCGATGTTTCGATGTTTTTAAGGGAAAAAACATCGATGTATCGATACTACATCGAAGTAATATAAATCTTTGTTAAAAATACCATTCTTTTTCCAAACTTAAAACTATGTTTGACCTGCCCAGTTGCAGATGGTACAAGACTCCAATGCTCATTAGCATGTGGAGTGGAATAAGGAAAATAGGTCTTCTCCTCTACGATTTCAGAAGTCTTCTTTACATTTTGGTATCATGAGTTAGAAGCTCTTCATGAGAACATGTTAATGTAAATACAGTGGTAGAAATTTCAATAATCTTAAACAAATAATATAAGAAATCTTAATATACATATACAAATCTAATTTCAACGATGACGTATCCTCCAACAAACTATAAAGCAGAAATTTAATCTTTTCAAACGTAATACATACAGGTTTTTTTATACCCTTGCAGAGGGTATTATAAAATTGGTCAGATGTTTGTAACGCACAGAAGGAGACGTTTCCGACCCCACAAAGTATATATATTCTTGATCAGCATGAGAAGCTGAGTCGATATAGCCGTGTCCGTCTGTCTGTGCGTACGCGTTTTACTCAGCCATCTTAAGAGCTATTGGGATGAAATTTGTGGGCTTTTTATTACCCGAGTTAGAAAAAGTATGAAAATCGTAAGGATCGGACCACTATATCATATAGCTCTAGAACAAACATTTTTGCAAAAATTGGAGTATCCCCATGAAATTTACCAATATGATAGTATTTGACATAAATTGACAGATCCCAAAATTTGAATCTGATCGGATAAATAGAACAGAAGTTACAGTCAACACAAATCGGTTCAAATGATGACCTAGTAGACAGCAAGCAGCGCTGCCGGCAGCAGCATGAAATCAAACTGAGCACATGCATACACACACACAGACGCAGCGCTACAAGAACTGTATGTGTATGCGTGTTGTGCTTTGCTTAGGGAATGATGCAAGAAGAAAGAAAATTTATTATAAAAAGAGAAATAATTTGAATGTTTTGTTTGTGTATTGATGAATTCAGTTGCAGGGAAAAAAATTTCAAAATGTAAAAAAATTATTGCCAAAGACTGCAAGGGTATATAAACTTCGGCATTGCCGAAGTTAGCTTCTTTGATATTTTAACATGCATTAGTTTTTATTTAATAACATATTAATTTATATTTCTTTGTTTCTATTTCAATGTCTTAGCACATTCTCTGCTTGCTCATCCGGAATCGAAATTTGGATGGATTCTGGAAAGAATAAAATTTATTAGGGAGTGAAAAGTGCATAAAATTTGTAGTAGCCCTCTTTAATAAAAATAATTTTAATTGCATTTAAAAAAAAAAATTTCTTTGCAAGAATAAATGCAAATCCCCTTTGCGTACTACGCACATGTCTTCATTTGGTACCGTTCTTACTCTCGTTTCGCCCAGCGAGTACAAAGCATAAGCAAAGCATTTCCATGCTCATGGAAAAGATCCGTTAGAATTTGTTCGCAGGCATTGCGTTCACTTAGAAACAGAATTGTTGGTACAGGGTTTTTCATTTAATTTGATACTTTGATTGCGAAAAGACGTGAATATTAATATTCACATAAATATATAGTAATATATCCGCCTCTTCATTCACCCACACCACTTCAGTTCCCACTCCATTCACCCACATAACTTCACCCCCATTTAACCAACGTAACGGATGTGTACTGCAACCGAGACTAAACAAAAAATTTTTTAAACAAATCTGTTCAAAAATCTTCCAAGCGTGAGAACGCTTAGTATGCGAATCAATAAGCCAATCAAATCCAGGTCCATTGTCATCCGATCAAAAGCTCTAACTACTAACATAAAAGACACTTTGTTTCAATAAAGATAGTTTTTGAGTCTCACCAATCCATATTTTTTAAATTAATAAATGAAATGGATTTATAATTATATTGTCTGGACGTTGACGCGTACAATGCGAAGTACGTTCAAGTGGCCCATACGACACCAGGACATAGCCTGTTTCGCGCGAGCCCAAGCAGAGCGCTGTCCACCTCCCGCCCGACCGACCGTGGGGCGCAGCCGTATATCGGACGGCACGACAAGCAAAACTGTAACACAGACTCAATGTTCTCACCTCATCGGTCTATATTATCTGTTCTACTTAATGTATGTTCAAGATCATAGTCTTGTTTTGTTGGGTAAGTATTCGGCTCTCTTATATGTATACAAATTTTAAGTCATTTGCTGCAAGAATTTTACCAATCATAACTGTAAAAAAGTCAAATGTTACAGTTTTGCACTTGCAAAAATTTTTAAACAAATCTTTTTATTAATTGTTTTTCAATAACGGGTCTACAGCCCTTTTAATCTTTTGAGGTTGTCTATACGGTTTGGCATACTCTGCGTGTAGCATCGCATCATTTCAGGTGGTATCGCGTTCCACACGTCCTTTGTTTTCTCCCACAACTCCATCATGCCATTTGGAGGGACCGCATATTTTGCAATCTGCGATTTGACATGGTTCCATAGGTTTTCTATAGGATTCATATCCGGGGACTGCGGTAGCCACTTCACAGTTCGAAATTTGTGCATTGTTTACCAAATGGGATGCGCGCTTTGGGCCAGTGTCTTGCTGAAAAATGCATTTTTCAGCAGCAAGACCCATGTTGCCAATGAATTTTCCCAAATTTTCTTGCAAAATTTTTAAATAAAAAGGGCCCAAATCCATTTTTCGAAATACAGCCCCAAACCATTATGGAACCACCACCGTGCTTAACGGTTTGCCGCACTGTGGTTGGCGATTGTACTGTGGGATCCCTAGTCCATTACCATGACCGTCCGTCTGATTCAAAACGATTAATTTTGGTCTCATCTGACCAAATGACCTTGAAAAAAATGTTTTTAGCAACTGTCTAAACATTTTATTTCTTACTTACGGCATCCCAATCTACTAAAGTCCAATTCTCATGCATTGCAACAAAGTTTCTACGTAAACTAGTGTGCTTTTTGGCTAGAAATGTTTTTTTTTTCATTTCTTTGGACTTAAGGCTCAATCTGACGAGACTCCGACGGACTGTTCACTCACTGGCATTTAAATTTAACATCTTAACCGCTTTTATTGGCGTAATGTCGTGATTGGTGGTTTACTAGAGCTGTGCGAAACATCGATGTAGTATCGATACATCGATGTTTCTCCTTTCGTAAAAAAACATCGATTTTTGCTCTCCGATGTTCGATGTTTTTGTTAGCTAGCTTTTCCATCACTAAGAAAAGATCTCATCAAATAAAGCATTTCGACTGAAACCGTACGATTGTTCAGTAAGGCTGGAATCATAGTAAGCGAGAAGAGAAGTTCGCTTAAGTTTAATGTAGACATGCTTCTTTTTATACATTGTCACAAGTGAATCTCTGAATAGCATTGTTTTATATTTTTAAGTTTGAAAAAGATTGAATTATGTTTTATAGTATTATGTTTTATAGTATTCACACCGCTTATACTTCCCACTTGCACAACTAACTTTTCTCCTGCATGAGCCTTTTCGTATACTATGTAGTGACTACAACAGATTTTGGCACGATATCGGTTCCGAAACATCGCTTCCGGTTATAAAAACTGCGATCTTGTCCTTCCTCGCTCGTAATTAGTTGTAATCATCTTTATTTAAACCTATCCTGTTTTCTTTTTATATGTAACCTATTATCTTATTACATTTAATATTTCCTATTTCTTTAGTTGAATTTTATGTTTATGTATGTAATACGCCTATGCCCTTAGGTCGGAGTGGGTAGAGGTTGTAACATTAACTTTACTTAGGGTCATTCGTAACAGGTCCGGGCCTGGTGTCATATGGGCCACTTGTTCGTACTGAGCGTTGTACGACTACATCTATAATAATAAAAAAATATCAAAGAAGCTAACTTCGGCAATGCCGAAATTTATATACCCTTGCAGTCCTTGGCAATAATTTTTTTACATTTTGAAATTTTTTTCCTGCAACTGAATTCATCAATACACAAACAAAACATTCAAATTTTTCTACTTCTTGCATCATTCCCTAAGCGAAGCACAACACGCATACACATAAAGTTCTTGTAGTGCTGCGTCTGTGTGTGTGTATGCATGTGCTCTGTTTGATTTGATGAAGACGACGCGTCGTAGGCAGCAAGCAGCGCTGCCGGCAGCCGAATCCGATCAGATTCAAATTGGTAAATTTCATGGGGATACTCTAATTTTTGCAAAATTGTTTGTTCTAGAGCTATATGATATAGTGGTCCGATCCTTACGATTTTCATACTTTATCTAACTCGGGTAATAAAAAGCCCACAAATTTCATCCCAATAGCTCTTAAGATGGCTGAGTAAAACGCGTACGCACAGACAGACGGACACGGCTATATCGACTCAGCTTCTCATGCTGATCAAGAATATATATACTTTATGGGGTCGGAAACGTCTCCTTCTGTGCGTTACAAACATCTGACCAATTTTATAATACCCTCTGCAAGGGTATAAAAAACTAAACCAAATCAAGTTTTTAATTTTTTTTTGGGAAAATGCGAGGGGGGTCAGTCGATATATCACCGAAACGTCGCGCAGTTGGGCCTCTGCTCGGATAGCGTTGCAAAAAATACGTTTTTTCATGATCGCGTTTGACAAAAATGATATTTGCAATCGATAGGAAATACTTCAGAGATTATGAAGTAGAGGCCCCAAAGTTGAGACATTTTTAGTGTATAGGAAAAAAATGATAATTTAAAAAAAAAAACGAACCTTTAAAACTGAATATTGGGCGATTTCAACAATCGATTTTGGAATTTTTGGTTTTATCTGAAAAGTATGTTCTTTATGAATAGCATGTTTCATAATTTTTAATAATTACCTAAATCGTTATTGAACTAAAATCGTTGAAAAATTTACTAAATATTGACATTTTTGAACTTTGGTGGAATACAACTAACAAGTATCACCTAGTATCACTACCGGACTACATACACTAGGTAGGTGAATTATTTACCTATCAGATGTATATGATCCCAATATGCGGAGACCTGCGACACCGATGCGTAAGCCATAAAACTAAGGCAACCTCGCCTAAGGAACAAGAGCGCATGCGTATTGGCCTGTAGCTTCTTTGCATTTAAATGATAACATTGCGTAATGCTGTTTTGCAAATACTACCTGTTTATATTTATGCCTTTCTACAATGTTAGATTGCTACTTACCTGCTTTGGAAAAACTGGCAAGGCAGGTAAATATTATTTAAGTTGTTGAAACATTGGTCCTAGTTGCAGGTTGTTCCTTTTTCTCTTTTTATTTCCGTTTACCTAATTGGATGTAAATATTACGTTTTTTACCCAATTAATACAAAAAGGGTATTACCGATTTTTCGTTCTACCTAGTTAATTAAATAAATATAACATAAAAAGCTAATTATTCCTCTCGTTTGGGACAGTTTATTTTTAACTTCAAAGGTGGAAACACCTTAAATCCAGACTGAATGGTATTTGTCAATATAATTCAAGACAGTTTTATTTATTTGTGCAAAAATGTTGTTAAAGAATGAAAGCATTTTGAAAGTTTACGAGTGTGAAAACTTAAATGATTTTGAAATGGGATTGCTGAAGGAGATGGGCGTTTCATTCGCAACGCATAAAAAAAAAGAAAAATTTAATTTTTTAGGTTAATTTTAAAAATTTGCTATTGATGGCTGATTTTCTTCAAAATAATTTTCAATATTTACATCAATATCTAATGAACTCAACATTTCGGGACTAAAGTTGCTATTTTCCAAATCCTTTCGTCATCGCTCGTGTCTCAGTGATGCAATAAGTCCGAAGAGGCTGTTAGCATGTTAAAACAAAAGTTTGAATGTATTAGTATATCCAAACCTTTTTGTAATCCTGGTTTTTAATTCCTGTGCTTCTTCGGATAGCTCTCCAATTGGTAAACACTGATATTCTATTATTCGGCAAATTTTTCACCATTTACCATTCCCTTGCAATTTATAACATTCAAGATAACAGCCAACCCTTTTAATGATCTCTTGACTAACACCTGTTATTCAAGATGTCATTTCATCATTTTCAAAAAATCTCGTATAATCCTCAAGCCAAACTTAATTATACCATACACCCATAGGGTGAAATGGTATATTAAAGTCGCCAAAATGTATGTAACAGGCAGAAGGAAGCTTCTCCGACCCCATAAAGTATATATATTCTTGATCAGTATCAATAGCCGAGTCGATTTAGCCATGTCCGTCTGTCCGTCCGTATGAACGCCTAGTTCTCGGAGACTATAAGAGATAGAGCCACCAAATTTGGAATGTAGGCTCGTGTAGTATGTAGAGTGATCAAGTTTTTTTAAAATTTTGCCACGACCCTTTCCGCCCCCGCAATTAAAAAAAAACGTTTATCTCAAAAACTATTGCAGCTAGAGACACCAAATTTGGTATGTATACTTGCATAGTAAATGCGCACATTTTGTATGTATAAAGTTTCCGCCCCCGAAATTTGAAAAACTCGATTATCTCCCGTAATTTTTTACCTTGTGCAATCAAATTTGGCACACTTAAATTTGATACTAATACCCAGCAAAATACCAAATTTGATTAAAATTAGACAAAAAACAACTGAGTTATGCATATAAACGTTTTTGCATAAGGCTGGAGATGTCCGTTGGCGGGTGGGGGCGCTAGGGTGCTTATGTGCATAAGTGCGCGAGATACTGAGATATGCTTTTAAAAAGCATGTGAACAGAATTTTTAAAATAGGCAAATGCATTAGTTATTACAAACTTGAAATATTTGTTTTACTGGTGTATGGTATACCAAAGTCGGCGAGACGACTTACTTACTTAATTTTTTCACGAAGTTTGCCAGACTTCTGCCGCTTGCGATACTACTTTCCCCTTAGGTTATACTGTATATATTTGATTCTTACCTTAAGCTCCGTACCAGCGTTTTCGAATGAAACGCTCATCTCCTTCAGCAATCCCATTTCAAAATCCTTTCATTGTTTAACATCATTTTTGCTAGTGCTGCAAAAATATCGCAGCTTGTATCAATATTATCGATTTTCTTGAACTTTCCGATAATATCGAAGTTTTTTTGGTATTTATTTATTTATTTATTTATTTATTTATTTATTTTACGTCAACTAAGTCAGCAGTCGACGAAAAAGCTTAAGCTAAAATGCAGATAAAAATTAATTCATGAAGGTAGCTTAGCTTTATGCACAACATCCCCGACCCGGTGGAGGTGTTTTATTTGCAACAAGGTGCCAGCTATGCCCCGATTCACAGCCAATGTGGTCAGGGATGAGTTGCAGCCAATCCAATATCCAGTCCAGAATACTTTCAGTGGTTACGCTGTAGATAATTAAAAAGTATAGCGCGAAGAGAAGTGACAGATAGATGAGGAGAAATAAGGTGAGAAAGGTTGTTAAAAGATTGGCAAAGAACACGAAGAGGTTCGTGAAGAGAGTAGTTAGTCAGACATCTACTAAGGTGAAGAGGAAAAAAGTTTCTGGTCCGACGTGAGGGAACACAAAAATATAGCGTATCTAGTAAATTGGTAGAACTGACTTCGCCGTTGACTACTTTATGTAGAAAGAGAATCCCAAATACGAGCCTACGGTTGTAAAGTGAAGGAAGATTAATAAGAAGAAGTCTGTCAGAATAAGAAGGTAGGCGAAGATTCGGGTCCCAATTAAGACCGCGTAACGCAAACTTAAGGAATTGCTTCTGTACCGATTCAATACTACGCTGGTGAACATCATATTGAGGGTTCCACACTGGTGAGCAATATTCTAGAGTAGGGCGAACTAACGAAGTGTATAAAACCTTTGTCACATATGGATCATCAAATTCCTTGGCCCAACGTTTAATGAAGCCAAGAAGACTGCATGCTCTATTAACAATTGAAGATATATGAATATTAAAAAAGAAAGCTTTGGGTCAAACATAACGCCTAAGTCTTTAAATGATGGTACACAATCTAACAGAACAGACTTAATAGAGTAATGAGCTAGGAACGGCGACAAACGACTGAAAGTCATAAAAGAGCATTTAGAGGCATTAAGGTGTAATTTATTAACGTGACACCAAACACAAAACGCATCGATATCTGATTGCAAGTACTGTTGGAAAGAAGGATCATTATATGAATAACAAATCTTGACGTCATCCGCAAACATGAGCACGCGAGAATGAGCCAAGGCCAAAGGCAAATCGTTTATAAACAAGGTAAATAACAGTGGGCCCAGATGACTGCCTTGGGGGACACCTGACGTAACTCGAACAGTTTTAGATATCGAGGAACGAAAAGACACCTTTTGGGTTCTGCCAATAAGATACGACTTTAACCAAGCCAATAGTTTCGGGGAAAAACCCATGATGTTAAGTTTCATGAGAAGCATAGAATGATCAACCGTATCGAAAGCCTTACTAAAGTCAGTATAAATAACATCAGTTTGACACTTTTTACGGAAGCCATGGTGTACAAGGGTAGTCAATTCTAAAAGGTTGGTAAGCGACGAACGACCTTTCATGAAGCCATGCTGACAAGGAGAAATAGTGGATCTGGATAGGTGTTGAAGGGAAGACGTAATAATTTTCTCAAACAGCTTAGGTATTGCCGAAAGTTTGGCAATGCCACGGTAGTTAGAAATATCCGATTTGTTACCCTTTTTAAAAAGCGGAATAATAAAAGACTCCTTCCAAATATCAGGGAAGCGACAAGTCTCACTCGATATAAAAAATAACCGAGATAAAGGCTTAGATAGGGAAATCGAACACATTTTAAGGATGCAACTAGGTATATTATCAGGCCCGGGTACGAAGGAAGACGTCATAGATGACAAGCTAGAGATAATACAGTCTTCAGTAATATTAGGAAAAAACATACAATTTAAATGTGGAATTGTGAAGGGATAAGGTGTAGGATCCGAAGCAGTAGAAGAATAAGTCGACTGAAAGAATTTAGCAAACAGATCTGCAATATCTGAATCACTATTAGCAGTCTGGTCATTAAGTCTGAAGGTGGAAGGTAGTAAATTAGAACGTCTTTTGGAATTAACAAAGTTATAAAATCTTTTAGGGTTCTTATAAAATTCAACCTTACAGCGAACGATATAATTATTGTAGCATTGAGTATTTAAAAGGCAAAATTGAGATTTGGCTACACAATAATTTGCATAGTCACGTCGCGAACCAGTTTTTTTAAATCTTTTAAAATATCTCGATTTAATGTTACGGAGATTAGAGAGCCTACGTGTGAACCAGACTGGCGCACTGGAGACGGTAGAGACATTCACATAAGGAACGCATTTATCAATTAGAGAATTAAGAGCAGAGTAGAAAAAATTTACTGCACAATCTATATCACAGCACTCAAATAGAAATGACCAATCAAAAGAGAAAATAAGGCTGTTAAGAAGATTGAAATTTGTTTTACGAAAACATCTACGACGAGAATTTGAGATGTTATTGAATGAATTATTAACGGAATTGTAAGAAATAGTAATTTCAATGGTAGGGTGATAAGTATCTTCGGGCTTCACTAGGGGCTGTGTTTGTGATACAGCACTAACAGTGGGATCAGAGACAAAAACAAGATCGAGGATTCTTTTAGAAGAGTTAAGAAAAGAATTCAACTGATATAGCGGACATTCAAGTAGGCTATCAAGAAAACATGTTGAGATGAGGGAATTAAGAAAGATAGATTATCATCAGCAAGCCAAGAAACATTAGGCAAGTTAAAATCACCTAAAGCTATAAAAAAAATCACGATCTTTAAGACGACTAAAAATAGTTCGCAAAGCATCAGCATGGTGCATGTAGATCATGATATCAGAAGTTGGAGGAATATATGAACAAGAGATATATAAGCTAAAGTTAGAACATGTAACTTCGACGCAAATAAACTCAACACCTAAGGGGAGATCAATCGGCACAACACTTGAACACAGATTCGAGTTGACAGCAATGAGTACTCCACCGCCACGTCGACCAACACGATCAAGCCTATAAGAAATAAAGTTATTAGAAAGAATTTCATTATCCAAAACAGAGGAATTAAGCCAAGTTTCAGAGAAAGCTAATATGTCAGCCGAAAAGGTTAAGCTATCGCAGAATAATTTAGAGAGCTTGGTAAGAAGTCCTCTTACATTTTGATAGTGAATGCAAAGACTAGACGTTATTAGTTTTTTGAAGCAGAAGATGCATTAGGAAGGTGGACAGGCAAAGGGCGGGAGCGCTTATTGGGCGCAAATTCGTGTACAACTAGGCCCTCTGGCCAAAAGTTAGGGTCAACCATAGCTGAGAAATACTCATTTGGTACAGTAATTTTAAAAGAGGAGATTTCGCGAGGCCTAGAAAACTTAAACTTTTGAATTAAAACCTTAGCAGGGCATATATTACCAATGTAAGCTGCCACAGACGATTCAGAAGTATCTGGAGCAAGCCTAGAGATAAATAATTGTTTACGATGGGGCACTACAGTTAGTGGAGGCGGAGGAGCATTGGGATCCGCAAGTGATTGAAAGCCAGCATGATCAGAGTTCCCGTGAGGGATAGATTGAGGTACACCAGGGCTTGTAGTGGGTACATCAATCTGAAAAGAAGAGCATAAAGAGGGACAAGAAGATGGTGTAGGCGAAAGTAAAATGGGAGAAGATGTAATAGAAAGTGCGGGCGACTGCTTATGAGGCAACTCAAGGGTACATTTCTTGGGCAATTCCTTAGAAGGTGAACCAAACTTGAATTGCGACAATAAGTGTATGCTAGAGTCACACTCATTAGACAGCTGTTTGGCCATTTTATTAAGAGAAAGAAACTTTAAACGAAGATCCCTATACATTCGGCTAAAATCAAGCTGCTGGCTGGCACAAGATGGGCAAGTCCAGCGCATTAAGCCAAGCTCAGGCTTAGACACAGACAAACCAGAAAATTTGTCGTAATCACGGCCGTTGAGGCCAGCACATTTTAAGTGAATAAGATTATCGCAAAGCCAACACGATATTGCTCTATACTGATCGTCAAAACGATCAGAATGCTTGCAATTGGGTAGACAACAAGCCATTGAAAAGCCAAAATAAACAAGGCAAAAAAAAAAAAAAAAAAAAAAAAACAATAAAAAAAAATATATAGAAAAATTTAAATAAACAGCACAAAGATAATTATCGATAAAAAATCAATAATTACAAATAAAACAAAGAGACAGCTGGAGTACACAGCACAAGAGAGAGTGCAAGAACAGTTATAAGACGAGCTTTGAGAGGCGGCTTTATAAAAGTGATTACGCGGGAGGAAGCTGAGCACAAGCACAAAGCAGAGAGAACAACAAAACCACTAGCACAGATGGTATGATGGGGGCGATGAGGGGAGCAACTGCAGAAGCAATGACGAGAGAGAACAATAAGAAAAAATAAAAACAATTTAAATGCACCAAACACTAATCACGAAAAAGAAAAAAACAAAACTGTTTAAGTTGGCGAATTATGCAAATAAAACACAAGGGTTTCAAGCAAACGACACCAGCGAAAACGAAAACAAACTAGGCACAATTAAAAATTGAGAGAAAACCATATACAGTGAAACCTCGATATAACGAATCTGAGGGGGATCGCAAAATTATTCGTTATATCTATTGATTCGCTATAGGTACTGAAATGTAAAACCTTAGTATAACAAGGGACTTAACAAAAAATTCGTTATATTGGGTTTTTCGTTATAACGAAGTTCGTTATATCGAGGTTTCACTGTATATTAATAAAACTCAGGAGCTAAGCAAAAACACGACCGTCACGTCAGAGAGCAGAAGCTTTATGAGAGCAGAAGCTTTATGATAATATCGATATATCGGAAAAATACGAATTGACCGATCTGATTCAATAATAAATCTACGAAATTATTACACGGGTCAAAATCTGGACGAAAATGAGGACCCTCTTATGTATTGGAAGGTAGAGATTTTAGTAAGATTAAGAAACATTTAATTTTTGTAAACGATTTAATATTTGAGAGCGCCAACAATGATGTGGCCATTTAAAAGTACTTATGCATTTCAGCAGCATTTAATTTTTGTAAACGATTTAATATTTGAGAGCGCCAACAATGATGTGGCCATTTAAAAGTACTTATGCATTTCAGCAGCATCGTCAGAAAGCGAACGCATGTTCAGCAAAGCAGGGCTGATTGTCAATTCCCCGACGTGCGTCCTTAAATATCCGTCTTTAATAAATTAACGTTCCTTACCAAAAACCAATGGGTTTTAAATTCTTCCTCAATACTGTCATGAAGGCAATTGTTTTTGTTAAATTTTATTAAAACATTTTAAGTTTGAATTTACGTTATATTTTTGTTTGAAAAAGATTAAATTGAATTTCAATATTTATTTATGTTCGATCTCAATTGAGTTTTCGCTGTTTTTGTTTGCTTGCAAAGTTTTCTATTTCATCCCTAAACACAAAGGAAAAGAATTCCTTCTCTGTGTCACAAACATCTACCAATTTCGATATATCGATAATATCGATTTTTCGCAGCACTAATTTTGCACAAATAAATGAAACTGTCTAGAGTTATATTGACAAATACTATTCAGTACAGATTTATGGTGTTTCTACTTATGATGAATAAACTGTCGCAAACGAGAGGAATAATTCGCTTTTTATGTTATATTTCTTTAATTAACTAGGTAGAACGAAAAATCGGTATTACCCTTTTTGTATTAATTAGGTAAAAAACTTAATATTTACATCCAATTAGGTAAACGGAAATAAAAAGGAAAAAGGAACAACCTGCAACTAGGACCAATGTTTCAACAACTTAAATAATATTTACCTGCCTTGCCAGTTTTTCCAAAGCAGGTAAGTAGCAATCTAACATTGTAGAAAGGCATAAATATAAACAGGTAGTATTTGCAAAACAGCATTACGCAATGTTATCATTTAAATGCAAAGAAGCTACAGGCCAATACGCATGCGCTCTTGTTCCTTAGGCGAGGTTGCCTTAGTTTTATGGCTTACGCATCGGTGTCGCAGGTCTCCGCATATTGGGATCATATACATCTGATAGGTAAATATTTCATCTACCTAGTGTATGTAGTCCGGTATTGATGCTCCTTGATCCTTGTTAGTTGTATTCCACTAAAGTTAAAAAACGCCAATATTTGGTGTATTTTTTAACGCTTCTACATTGTTCAAGTGGCTGATGCCGTGCCTAAAATAATAATATATAATATATTATCGTTGAGCATCAATGTCTAGCAAATTGTTACCAATTTCGGTTTTGCATTTGTTGGAAAGGTCTCGGGCTCCGTGAAGTTTATAGCAAAGAAAAATATAAAAATAAGTCGGACTTTCCTTCCTGACGTTACCAAAAAGCCGAGAGCACGACGTGCAAAGACTAGACATGCAAGCCAGCAACAAGTGTAGTCGCAGAACTTAAGTGAAGAAAGACTAAATATAATAAGAGAAAATGGCCGATTGAGACAACGCGTGAGCACACGAAGATCATACAATCTCTTGGCATTCCAATATAATATCATATAACAATTTAAAAAGTGGACCATTGACATCTGTGCCGATATTACAATGCCTTAAAGTTCAAAAGAGAAACGGCTGGATTCTGCTGCGCAAAAGGAGAAGTCAAACTGGATCTATTAGTTACACCACCACAGCCACTAAAACCATTGATCGAAGGAACTGATCCCGATTCCAACCATTTTCTTCAACGCATCCTTGAATACAATACCTGCTTCCGCATGCCTTTTTTGGAGCTAATATCATTCGAGAAGGCGGCTTCATGCCAACTTGCAAGGTAATGGATACAACACATACAACAATCACTCACACCAATCAATCACACAAACACAATCAATTGCAACATGTTCAAAAGAAGATAATGGTCAAACTATCAAAGTTAAATTTCAAATTCAAGAGATTGAGATCGGAAATGAATTCATTGTACCATATTGCCCTCTGTTATCCCGAATTGTCGAAGCACATGGCACAACATTTGTGCAAGTACGTAACAAAGGGCAGCGATATGGCTGTGTTTATTGCGTCGGAAAATGCGAATGACGAAATCAGCAACTTCCAAATGATCAGATACGTCAGTACTAATGAAGCACTGTGGCGATTATTCTCATTTCGAATTCATGAAAGTTATCCCACAGTTGTACATTCAGCAGTGCATTTGGAAAATGGACAAAGAGTTTACTTCACTGAAGTTAATGCGGCACAACGAGCTGAGAGACCACCATCGACAACATTGACTAGCTTCTTTGCAATGTCCAACAAATGCAAACAAAACTGAAATGCCCAAGTATTACACTTGGAATCAATCAACAACGACAATTAGCAAGTCGCAAGGCCAACGCTTAGTGTTTGCGGGATGAATTTAGAAAATCATTATTTTTCACAGGGGCGCAGCTATACGTTGCGTGTTCACGAGTTGGGCAAACCATCCGCTTCGTTTGTGTTAACGTTAGATCAAAATATCAAAGAAGCTAACTTCGGCAATGCCAAAGTTTATATACCCTTGCAGTCTTTCGCAATAATTTTTTACATTTTGAAATTTCTTTCCCTGCAACTGAATTCATCAATTCACAAACAAAACATTCAAATTATTTCTCTTTTTATAATAAATTTTCTTTCTTCTTGCATCATTCCCTAAGCAAAGCACAACACGCATACACATACAGTTCTTGTAGCGCTGCGTCTGTGTGTGTATGCATGTGCTCTGTTTGAGCAGCAAGCAGTGCTGTTTGCTGCCGGCAGCGGTGCTTGCTGTCTACTAGGTCATCATTTGAACCGATTTGTGTTGACTGTAACTTCTGTTCTATTTATCTGATCAGATTCAAATTTTGGGATCTGTCAATTTATGTCAAATACTATCATATTGGTAAATTTCATGGGGATACTCCAATTTTTGCAAAAATGTTTGTTCTAGAACTATATGATATAGTGGCCCGATCCTCACAATTTTCATACTTTATCATCTCCCGGCTAAAAGTAGCTCAAATATGAAATTTCATCCCGATAGCTCTTAAGATGCCGGCGTGAAGTTGATTTGCACAGACGGACGGACGGACGGACAGACGGACATGGCTATATCGACTCAGCTTCTCATGCTGATAAAGAATATATATACTTTATGGGGTCGGAAACGTCCCCTTCTGTGCGTTACAAACATCTGACCAATTTTATAATACCCTCTGCAAGAGTATAAAAACCAAAAATGTGGTTTACCAAAGAGCACTTCAATAAAGGGATCGATTCAGTATTTACTTTGGATACACTTTCATTTTTTAAATAAAATTTTTCGTTTTCAAATATAAAACAAAAAATAATTTTTCTTCATCTTTTAATCCCCAAACGAAATGTTACAAAAAACTAGTCCATCTGGTGGCGAAACGGAGTTTGCCGGGTTTGCTAGTTTAAAAATAAATTTTATTTTATTTTAAATTAGAATATATTTTAGAATTAAGAGCTTAAAAAATGCATTAAAATGCAAAAACAACGTTTACTTGGCAATTCTAAATTATTCAAAATATTACTTTAAAAATAGAATTTGTTTCTATTACGCTGTAATAATTTAAGCCCCACAGACCACGTACAGGTTAAGCAACACACGGTTAAGCAACACACAACATTGCCATCTCTCTAATACTACCTGAGCTACGTTCCTGCAACTCGCACTTATTGTTAAGATATGCATATAAGACCGTACGTTTGCCGACGGGACCACGTTGTACTTATTTCATCATGGTGCAAGCAAAAATATTGCTTATGTATTTAACGGACATTGCGCCGACATGTCGACAAAATGTTCGAGGAAAGTAACGGCGAGATTGTCGGTGGAATATCCTAGCATTTTCCCAAAAATATATAAAAACTTGATTTGACTTATTGTTAGTTTTTTAGCATGCATTAGTTTTTATTTCATAACATATTGATTTAAATTTCTTCATTTCTATTGTTGAAACGAAGTTCCTTTTCGCGCGTTATCGTATGTCGTTTTTTTCTAATTTGAGATTTTAATACAGAATTGTTGAAATATGTATTTTTTACAAGTCTGCAAAAGATTGTGACTGAAAAAGCTTTCTTTATAAAAATAAATCAGTTTCAATTTGATCGTATAAAAGAAACTGAAAAAACATTCTCCTGTAAAATGTGGTTATTCGACATACGATACTTTCGCGGAAATGCTTCGATATGATGCCAGAGCAACAAAGCGACATACATATGTACATCTGCTTGCGTCGAAGTGTTGAAGAAAACTAAATCTACCCTCATGCTCTTGATTTTCTTGTGTCAGGACTTCGACAGCCGTTCGGTTTACACGAATAAGAAATGCCGAAACAAGTGCCGGGCCTTGGCCAAGGACACGATCACACAAAATTAGTGTCAGACAAAGAGAGATATTATCCAGCATCGTTTTATTATTAAAGGCAAATTGATTCATAAACGTAACAGAAAGTTTAATAAGAAACTAACTATTATTGTTAGTTCAAAAAGTGTATAAAGAAAATAGTGAATTATTTTCGTGCAACGGCTAATCTTGCATAAAACGGAAGTTTCTCCTTCTCAAAAGTGCGAGCTAGTAGGCGAGATCCGATTAGATGTCTCAACGCTGCCGATTTTGTGCCTAACGCCAAAAATCTTTTTAACACGATATTTTAGCGTTTTCTAACACTGTGATAACAGCTGTTTTTATTATTTCTCGCCGCAACGAGGTGGAAAGTTATTTTCTTTGCCTTCCAAACCAAAAATCGTACACTACGCTCAAGCCTGAAATGGATAAATGAGGTACCAAAATTTTGGAGCAACATAAGGTAATAATGAAATATTCATTGTAACGCCAAATATTATATGTGTTTAACAATATTCATATATATATTATATATATATATGTGATACCGTAGGAATATTGAATATTGTTAATATATATATATATATATATATATATATTCAATATTCCTTAGGGTATCACAGTGGTCATTGCATTCATCTACGTTTCAGCAAATCAAAATATTTTAGATATTCAAGTATTCATTCACAGAGTACTAGTAGAATATCCTAACGCAGGATCTCGAAACACATAAGAAAAAGATGCATGATCTTCCTCCAATTTTAGCAGGTGATTTTAATATTAACTTTTGTGATAAATGAAGTAAGTAAGTCGTCTCGCCGATATGTTCAATATTTCACATGCTTTTTACAAGCATATCTTAGGATCTCACTCACTCATGCATATAAGCACCCTAGCGCCCCCACCCGCCAACCGCCAAATCAGGCCTTATGGAAAAACGTTTATATGCATAACTTAGCTATTTTTTGTCTAATTTTGATCAAATTTGGTATTTTGCTGGATATTAGTTTCAAATTTAAGTGTGCCACATTTGATTGCACAAAGGTAAAAAATTACGGTAGATAATCGAGTTTTTCGGGGGCGGAAAAGGGCGTGGCAAAATCTTTATTCATACAAAATGTGCGCATTTACTATGCAAGTATACATACCAAATTTGGTGTCTCTAGCTGCAATAGTTTTTGAGATAAACGTTTTTTTTAATTGCGGGGGGCGGAAAGGGGTGTGGCAAAAATTTGAAATAAATTTGATCACTCTACATACTACACGAGCCTACATTCCAAATTTGGTGGCCGTATCTCTTATATTTTCCGAGATCTACGCGTTCATACGGACGGACGGACGGACGGACATGGCTAGATCGACCTCGGCTGTTGATACTGATCAAGAAATATATACTATTATGGGGTCGGAAAAGTTTCCTTCTGCCTGTTACATATATTTAGGCGACTTTAATATACCATTTTACCCTATGGGTGTATGGTATACAAACTGCATCAATAGTGGTATTGAATTTTTTAGTTGATATTGCCAGATCGTTTTTATACCACAACCGATTTTCTCAAACACTATACTAACTAGAGACACTAAATTTGGTATGTATATTTGCTCAGTAAACGCGCACATTTTTTATGTGTAAAGATGTGGCCACACCCCTCTCCGCCGGCGTAATTTGAAAAAAAACCGATTATCTCCCGTAATTGTTTACCTTGTGCAATCGAATTTGACACACTTGAATTTGATACTAATACCCATTAATATATTAAATTTGATCAAAATTAAAAAAAAAAAAAAAAAAAAAAATTGCCAAGTTATGCATATAAACTTTTTTTTCATAAGCCAGATAAGACATTGACAAACATGATTTGATTAATAATTACAACAATCCACGACAATCCACTAATTTTTACTTCACGAAGCAAAAATTATTTTACATTAGGGACGCTAAAAAAACAACACAGCATAAAACACAAAAAATAAAGGACAAAACACATCTAAACAAGAAAATACATATATACTGGACTAGTACTTTTGATGATACAAAGCAAATTCTACTTTCTTCAAGCCACGTGCTCAGAGAATCAAAAACAAACTTTCAGGGCTTGAGAAAACTTTGAGCGATGAACTCTTTATTTGATATTTTAATTCCTTTGGTTTGTTGGGTGTACTCAATTGGAAAAAATACTTTTTTTATAAATCAAGATATTTTTTCTAATCAATGTAAAAAAAAAAACGACTTTGGGACCATACTGCACCGCAACGATGGAACTTTTTAATTAATGTGTTAGATAGGCTAAAAATAGGATTATTTCGTTTCATTTAAAGTTGCTCAATTTTTCTATTTCTATTTCTCTATTATTTCTATTTGATAGCATATGAAATTTAAAGATTTAACCACATACTATATTGATTTTTAGCAATACTTGATTGTGGCCTACTGTTTTTCTTGATATTTCCTTTGTTAGAGTGTTAAAACCAAAAGCCCTCCAAAGTGAGACCTTAAAGTTACAAAAAAAAAAAGAGAAATCAATGCAGAAAATAAATAATAATTATTTAATTATAGTTGAAATCTAAGCCGGCTTTACATTCACCATGTTCGGATCTTGATCACACTCAGAATTTTGAGAAAAATTTAATTTAAGAAAAATGTGTAGGCATTTAAGTGTTGTATACTCAATATCCTAAATTCCTTATAAGTTTTGCATATAGTGACTGCATTGCTAAATTTTCTATGGAAGTAACTACACTTGGCTGAAACTACATTTTTATTCTTATTTGTCAAAGTAATCTGAAACTCTGATGGAGTCCACCTGTATTAAACGTATTTCATTTTAAATGGGCCACTTCGTTCAACCTACGTTCCTGTCTTAGCTGGGTTGCAGTTTTAATTTGTACTGTTACAGGTGTTAAACATATGCACTCTGTGCCAAATTGGCGATTGGTCGAGAACTTTTCAATTTATTCAGCCAAAAAATATTGAAAACATGCATCCCTGCAATTTTACTGTACATATTTTCAAAGTCAGCTTATTCATTAGTTTTTTCGGCAACATAACTGACGAAATATTTTATTAAGTTTGTCCGCTTGTGATAAATAAATATTTTACAAACTGGATAATAAAACCCGTGGTGGGCAGAATAAATAAAAAATAAACATTTTGAAATAAAGTTGGCTTTATGTACAAAACTAATGTCATGTTTGTTTTTGTTAATGGAATACGTGAGAATAAAGTAGAATGTATGTATTTAAAATTGGGGACAACGCTCCAACAAAGCTCCATAATTACACAAACCGATATGATTTTTGAAATCTTTAGTTTGAAAGGTGCTCCTAACAATTCGCTTATGCTGATTCCGTATATGAACTCGGTTTTGCCAAAAGTTACTATAAAAATGTATATATAATGTTGTACATTTTTAACAGATTTTAGAATATCTTGAATGCAAGATATGACATAAATTAAAAGACAAAAATTCTTTAAGTCCCTACACCTTACTTTTGGGTTCAAATTTAACTCAATTTATAATTTATTTATTATATAATGCTTACAAAGCGTAAAAAATATAGGCCTGTGTTCTATTTGACTTTATGCCACATCTTTGGTGATTTCAGTCAGAGGGCGATTGTTGTTATTATTTCAGAAAACTTTCTTTCAGAAAACTTTAAAATTAAACCAGAGGTCCGGGGCTAACTTCGACCGCGTCAAAGTTTGTATACCCTTGCAAGTTTTTTAGTAACTCTTTTATCTAAACTAACTGTTTAATCTACAAAGGGTAATGTTTGCGAAAAGAACGGCCTTCAATCTTAGCGTAGAATATAACGAACATTTTGATGAAATTGGAGCTATATGATATAGTTACTCGATCTTTACCAAATTCGGCACAAACATTAACAGGTATATTTAACTATCAAATGTTTAAATTGAAAGCAATCGCATTAAAAGTAACGAAGTTATTGACAAAAAGTCACTGCTTTCGACCGATCGTTCCAATGCGAGGTATATAATATAGTCACCCGATCTTAAATTTAAATTTGGCCCAGTTGTTTATAGGTGCAATAAATATTAAATTTCAGAAAATAGCGAAGTTATTCAGAAAAGTCACTGTTCGACACTTTGACGTTTGTATGGGAGCTTTATGATATAGTGGTCCGATCCGGCTGAATCCGAGATATAAAACCCCTGCAGTCTACTTCAGCTCTGTAGCTCTTACGATCTAGGAGGAGTTTGCATTGATCCAGACAGACGGACGGACGGACAGACGGACGGACATGGCTATTTGAACTCGTCTCGTCGTGCTGATCAAGAATATATATACTTTATATGGTCGGAGATGCTTCCTTCTATGCCTTGCACACTTCTGACCAAAATTAATATACGCTTTTTGCAAGGGTATAAAAAATTAAATTTGTATGTCTGTCAAAATTTTTCATCAAAAAACAAACCCTAAAAAGTGTGTAACACTTTGCGTAAAAACTTGTGATCAGATTGTGAGAATAAAAATATCGAGATTCTGTTCTACTAATATGCTTGCAAAATTATAAATCTTTATAACTTAAATAGGAACTTAGGCCAAAAAATATGAATCTGACCCACAGTAAAATTAGGAATATTAGATTGCAATTTAGCAGCGTGTTACGATAATTTACATATTGGTCAATGTTTTCTTTTATATGTACATATGTATGTATTTATGTACGTATGTCATTTGTCATAGTAAGAAATATGAGGCAACGTATTGTCAATGTAAATGCATGTATGTATGTACATATGCATATACTAAGTGGACATTTTTTTTAGATTCTTGATTTTTTTATGCCTGCCGCTCAGTTTTTCTTCTCTTAAAATAAATTCGTGTCGACACCGACATATTGATCAAAAAGAACCGTCTTTTTTGTCTCCTTTTTTCCTGCAAATAATTAACTTTTATGTATTTAAGTCTTAAAAAGACTTATTTAAAATAAACTTGAAGAATAAATAGGTGAAAATTACCTTTGAAAGCGAGCCTATTCTTTGTCTTTATTTTTCGCATCACATTAATTAATGGTCAAATTATATACTTAAATTACTCGTATGATTTTTCAAACCGCGAGTGTTATTTTTGACTTTATGCCATTATTGATTTCAGCCAAAGGTCGATTGTTGTTAATATTTATAAAATTTATGTTAATTGTTTATTTTTGCGACCTTTTGATTGTTAGCTGTGTGTTTTGCCGGCTTGAGGTCAAATTGTTGGGTGAATAAAAACAAAATAAAAACAGCTTGTTCTTATGTTCTTCTCCGATTAATTTCGACCACTCATCGGTGGTCGTCTTCAGGGCAACTACATATACTACTGTATAAAAACATTTAATTGTGATTAACTTTAACATTAATTTAACAACAAGCAATTCCCACTTCCGCACACTGTGACGTGGAGCTACACACTGACTTGTCCCTAATAATCGCCTGTATAAATGCGCGCAGATGTCTGTATCTACCTTATAATTACGTCTTATATTTGTCGTGGTATTTATTATGTGCAGCATCTCCAAAGTGTAACGTTTGTTGTAATGTTGTTTTTGGTCTATTATGTTTACTTCGTCAAAATTTGGGGAATGTCCACTGGCGGCACAGTGGGCCATAAGTGCCGTTTTTTGTACATTGGAGTGTTGACGAAGTTTATAGTCAGATCTATGTTGTGATAGTCTAGTTTTTAGCCTCGAATTGGTTGTCCCTATATATATTTTATCACAGTTTTCTTCATTGGTTCCTTTGCACGGTATTTTATATACTACCACCACTCAACCATAGAATACATACATAGATGCGTCAAACTCAAGATTTTTTGATCTGAGGGTGGAACCCCAGAGAACTTCGGCAAAAGCCGAACAGCGTAGAACTCCAAAAAGTGGCCGTAGCGAGAGCGAAAAACGTTCGCTCGCCGCAATGTCGCTACCATTGCTGCCAATATTAGGTTCCATCAAAGCGCTCAATCAACCTTTGAAAAAAGCTAGAAATAGCTATATATATTTCTTCATAGCTAAAAAAAAAACGTTAGAATATAATTTTTCAAATGGAGCTTTAAAAAGATTGGCATCCTGAAACTTTTCCTTGCACAGCAATCCCAAATGGTCCACAGGTTTAATTGACAATGTGTTGCGCTATACAAACACAGTCCCGCTTCTTGATCGTAAGTTTTCAATGAGATTGAAGAAACAACTGGCAGTTAGTTAGGCCGTGCAAAAGCCGTTGAAGTTGACATGTGTTTAGCAGTCTTAGCATGTGCGTGCAAGTCTGAAAGCTTGGCATTAATGCTGGATTTGCAGTATTTGCAATAACATTTCCCCTCATCAGCTGCATCTAAAGTCAACCAATCTTTAAATGCAGGATCTTGCATCCATATAATACGCGATTTTTGCTTATATTTTTAAATTGCTTTGATTGTGGAGAAGCTCCTGTAGCTGCGAAATGATGGGCCTGCTTACGGATTATATATTCTGTATATATTCTTAATCGTGCATTGGCTTCGTTTCTATCATCACCGATGAAGTACATTTGAAGAAATTTATGTTCACTATCTGGGAAGCAGAGCAGGGCGCCAGCTTTGTGATAGATTTGCCCTTTGACTTTGAAAGTTGGCATGAATTGGGCAGCCACAATTTCCGCACCAAATGACGTCATTTGGAAGCAGGAATTATATTTCCTAATGTTTGATAGGAAATGATTCGATTCAGTAGTGGATCCGGAAAGTAAAGTTCACAGTGGCTCTGGTGGTGCTTCAAGTTGAGGTAATTTGATTTTGCCGCCAGCACAACACATTCCTTTCGTTTCATTATTGAACTTCAGAGCCTGACAGTAAGTGCAGACATGACTCTTCTGGCCAATGACGACATAGAGGCTGGAGCCATAATCAACAGCTGGGACATATCGAAATGCAATACGATGGTATTGCTCATGTCGATCTAGTCTTATCTGTGCGCGGGACTCAGCTACCCTTCCCCTATGCAGTTTACTTTTTGCAAGCGAAGCAATTGAATTGGTGCAGCCCGCGACTCTCGGGCTCGCAATCGCTCATGCTCAAGCCTGGCTGCACGCCATTGGGTTGATTCCAATAAGAATCCCCTGCTTAGCCTTAGCCGCTCCGCTTCCAGTACCAATTACCGCTATTCTTCAGTCCTATTCTAAACATTGCTTCTGATTCTTTCTGCGTTGTGAGTACGATTACCTAAATTCGCTTTTTTATGCGGCATTATTTCGTTAGTAACTTTTGTAACTAAAACGAATTAATGAATTTCGTACAACGTGGTCGACATGTAACTGCCGTTATAAAAACCCATTTTATTCGCCCTCGCGAAGATTTTCTTAATATTTTTTACGTAAGAACCTTCTCCTAATAATAACAAATACAACAAAAAAAGATTTAGTGAAATCGGTCCAGACATTCACGTGTGATGCCGTGACCAAGGAAAACGAGTTTCATTTTTATATACATATATAGATATAGATAGTAGCTAGATTTTCGTGAAAATAGCTATAGTTCCCGCTAGCCGCTATTTTTACAATTTATCCCGCATTTCCTTGTGGCAAGCCACTAGATCTAGTGGGAAAATAGCTAAATTGGCAGCACAGGTCGCTACGCATCGAAAATAATTCAGTCTGCCACAGATCGCAAAACGATGAACGCATGTCTGTGTCGCTGTTCCCGTTTTGCATATGTATGCGTAGGCTGTCGTAAGCAAGCGAAGATGTGAACGTCGCTTTTTCAGTTGCTGGCTCGCAGACCTTTTTATTTTTCGACGAGCTAGCGACAATGCGAAAATGAGATGCGTGCTTAACTACAGAACTTTTTTTTATATTGCTTTTTATATGTATGTATGTATTTTTATACCCTTGCAAAAAGGTTAGAAGTGTGCAACGCATAGAAGAAAGCATCTCCGACCATATAAAGTATATATGTATATTCTTGATCAGCACGACGAGACAATTTCAAATAGCCATGTCCGCCCATCTGGATCAACGCAAACTCCTCCTAGACCGTACGAGCTACAGATCTGAAATTTTGCACATAGGCTTGTACTGCAGGGGTTGTATATCTCGGACTTGTAGTAGCCCTCTTCAATACTAATAATAATTTTAATTGCATTTCGAAAAAATATGTTTTTTTTTTCTGTGTTTGCAAGATTTAATGAACAACCCCCTTTTGCGTACTACGCACATGTCTTCACTTGGTTCTTACTCTCATTTCGCACAGCGCTTTGTGTTCGCTGTGCGAAATGAGAGTAAGAGTAAAGAGTAAGAGTAAGTATGCAAAGAAGAGAGCATGGAAAAGATCCGTTAGAATTCGTTCGCATGAATTGCATTCGCTTAGAAACAGAATTTTTGGTACAGGCTTTTTCATTTAATTTGTTACTTGATTGCGAACAGACGTGAATATTAATATTCACAGAAAAATATATGTACTTATATGTATACATACAGTGAGTCAAAAAGTATTGGCACACTCACACAGTTGAAGTTTTTCGTGCTATAACTTTTCATCCAATAATTTTCTTTAAGAATGTCTCGATAAACATGCTTATCCATTGTCTCATTTATAAACACCAGATTTCCAACACCAGATGCCGCAAAAACACCCCAAACCATTACGTTACCACCACCGTGTTTTACTGTTTTGAGGAGGTTGTTCTCTTGAAGCTCTTTGTTTGGCTTCCGCCAAATTTTTTGGGCACCATCTGACCCAAATAGGTTAAACTTCGATTCATCACTGAATACTGTGGTGTTCCAAAACGAGTCCGGTTTATTTAAGTGCTGTTTAGCAAATTCTAGCCTCTTTTTCTTATTTGCCTTCGAAATGAAGGGTTTGCGACGAGGGACACGGCCATGATACCCAGCCTTGTATAGGGTATTTCGAACTGTCTGGGGGTTAACATTCACTTCAAACGAATTTTGCAATGTCTCGCACAATTTTACTGCCGAAGTTTTTGGATTTTGTGCCACCGTGGACACCACAATCCGCTCCTGACGCTCGGTCAATTTTTTTGGGCAGCCAGATCTGCTCTCCGGAGCTATTTTGCCAGTATTACAGTAATGCATCACGATGTTTCGAACACTAGACCATGACTTATCAACAATTTTGCCAATTTCGCGATAGGATTTTTTTTCTAAATACAGTTTTATTATTAATTTACGTAGTTCTATGGAAATTTCAGTACCTCGGCCCATTTTCTATGTCTATGTTCGTTCAAATCGCGATCAAAAGTTATTGGCATCTTATATAATTCTCGGAAGTACGAAGAAGTAAAAAACAAGAGAAAAAATAACAGGAGTTTACCGTTGCGACGCCAAAAACATAAGCTAAAGTAAGAAATGTGCCAATACTTATTTGATGTAAATTTGTGCCTTTTTTACTTTTTAAGCTTAAACTTATAAAAAAACGTTGAAATTTATTTTTTGTTTTGTTTAGATGTATAATAAAACCATGAATTTAGAAAATAGTGTTTTAAATTTTTTATTGGATGAAAAGTTATAGAACGAAAAACTTAAACTTTGTGAGTGTGCCAATACTTTTTTGACTCACTGTATAAAGTGAAACACGCGCAATTACGTCATTATAAAAAAAAAAAATAATACAGTGACTGTGGATAAAGTGATTAAAAATAGTAGTGAATATTCGAAGAATAAGGTGATATAACATTAAATTTAGCGAAAATATTAGAAAATTAAACCCCGTTATATTTCAGTTAAAATTTATATTTCGGTCGCGTGGCGTCGATCAAGCGACTTTTGGCTTTCAAGCTTCCTTGGATTCTTGCTTTTTCTTTTGGGACAATTTGTTTTATTGTACCCCAGCCCAATCGCTGATATTTTCTTCGTTGGAACAAAAGGAGACCTCTTTGAACGACCAAGACACCAACGAGCCTCGGATTTATTTTATCAACCCTTCCATTTCATCATAATCACCGCCATGGGCCAGGCTTAAATAGTCTGTTGATGAAATGACGCAACTCCCCGGCTAATACCGATATTATATACCCAATTATATACCCAATTTAAGCAAGATCTACTACTTTTTGTCATTTTTTTGTATGCCGCGATCTGTGGCAGACTGAATTATATTCGATGCGTAGCAGTGTTGCCAGAAATTCAGAGGCACCATAAGCTAGATTTAGGGAAAAAATAAGATAGAATAAGCTAAATATTAAAAACAAAAAGCTTAAAATTAAGCTAACTATAAAAAGACTTGGTGTATTACATTTAATATAAATTTAATTTTATTGATATATATCAAATTATATTAATGAAATTATGTCATAAATTTCATTATTTGTTTCTTCATATTTGTTAGAGCATTTAATTAAAGATAAGTACTTTACAGGTACTTTATAATTAACACAACATTTGCCATGACGGCGTAATCCATATCTGTAAAATTTAAAGGAATATATTAAGTATACAGTAAATAACCAATCATTTCAAAATCAAACCTTATACGTAAAATTGCGTTCAAACGTTTAACATTTAATTGATTTCGCGATTTACTTTTAACGATGTCAACTTGGCTAAATACGCGTTCAACAGCAGCATTCGACCAAGGAAGCGATAGAATGTGTATAGCAAATAATGCTAGCTGCCGAAAAGTGTTGTCTCCGCCAGCATCCTTATAATTAAGGATTTTGTGCAGCGACTTCTTAAATTCGTCAAAAGTAGTCCACAATTCGCAAAAATTTTGTTTATAAGTAACGTTCGGCATTTTCTCAAACTTAATATAGCTCAATATCGCTGTAGTATGACCAAATGTTAATAACGAAATATAACCATAAATTTAGGCACAAAATACCAAAAGTCACCGAGAAAGATGTATTATTTTAGTTTGATTTGATTTTGCCCCTTTAAATGATCATAAAAATATTTTATAAGCTCTAAAAAAAATCTTTATGTAGAAATTTTTTAAAGCCAAAATAAGCTTTTTGAATTTTGAAATAAGCTGGATTTTAACCTATAAGCATTTTAACCTCTTTCCAAGCTATTTCACTTTGAAATAATCCAGATCTAGCTTAAAAATAAGCCAAAATGGCAGCACTGATGCGTAGCCACACTGCTGCGAGAGAACGTTTTTCGCTCTCGCTGCGGCCGCTCTCTGGGGTTCTACGCCGTTCGGCTTTAGCCGCAGTTCTCTGGGGTTCCACCCTCAGGCTAGCGTTTGTAATCAAAAAATCTTGAGTTTGACGCATCTATGTATGTATTCTATGGTTAGTGGTAATAATTTGAATGTTTTGTTTGTGTGTTGATAAATTGAGTTGCAGGGAAAGAAATTTCAAAATGTAAAAATATTATTGCCAAGGTCTGCAAGGGTATACATAGAAACTTTGGCATAGTCGAAGTTAGCTTCTTTGATAGTTATATATAAAATTTGTTTTAATTTTTGCCCGTTTTTTTTTTTTTATTTGTTAGTTATATTTTTTTCAGACATTATTACTTTATCACACACTTTAAGTTTTATGAAGCTTAACCAATTTTCACTTTTTAACTTTGCCACTGGGTTCTCACCTGTGTATTTACATTATTGTTATTATCAACAGGTTCGTCCTCATTGTGGTTGCGATCCTTGGGTTTTCTTATTGTGGTTGCGGTCCTTGGTTTTCGTTTTTCAGCTACTCCAGTTAACTCCCTGTGTTCTTTGAGACTGCAGTTGGTATGTTTCACTTTAAGATTGTTCTAAATAAAGTTACGTCTTCTCTCTGATGATGCCAAATTCGTGTCGTTTTATTCAATTCTTGAAACATATGAAACCTTTGCAGAGGCTTTGTTCCTAAAACTATGTATGCTGCATATATATGCCTTACATATTGTAAGGCTATGTACTAAAAGTGTTGAGAAATTTCGCGGCGTATGTGGGATGTCGTGTAAACCATTGTGTAGACCACTACCGTTGGATTTGCTGCAATAGCAAAGTGCTGCAATGTTGCGATAGATCTTGTCTGGGCCGAATGGCATTAATCTTTTATTATGCCACTGACCGAGGGGGTTTAGGTGGGGGTGACATGGAACTACTACTGATGACTCGCGTTCTAATAGAAAAAAAAAAATTATTCGTTAACCACAATCGTTTCCATTATCCCCCGACGGAACTACCTTTCAGTATTGCTTCATCGGGGGGAAAAGCCACCTACGTCGGGATTCGAACTCGAGAGCAACAGAATTGTATATTTAGTAGGTCTCTACTAAAGCAACCGACTAGGAATAAACATACATGTGTGTGTGTGTGTTTGTGTCTACCAAATCCAATCTGAGTCTTAATGTCAATGGCTGAGCGTGAACTCTTCACAGTTACTGCAGCTCTATAGATGAAGGGGGACCAACAGAAGAAGTCAAGGTCTACGGGCTTGTCCTGATATGAGAAATTCCTGGTTGGGTTTGCGTTTGCGAAAAACCGCGAGGACGAGGATATGGAGTCGGTCCTTTTGGCTGTTGCCAAAAAAAAATGTCATGGCTGCCAAGGCACGCGTGACAGACAGTATCTCCCTCTCTCTTCTGTCTTTTTTTCGCTTCATTTTCAACTTCTAACTGTTACTTTTTGGCCCCCAAAACCCAACTCTAGCTGCCTGTTTATTTTGGGTCCAAAACAAATTTGTATCAGAGCAATTTCATTGCTTCATTTACAGCCACGCACTCGCACTCTGAACATCTCTTTGAAAATTATGAATTTTGTCAACAAAAATCATGAAACAATCTTCACATTGTGAAATTGAAAGTAAAATTGAACCTTTCTCTTGCTCTCGAGAAAAGTTGTTGGTCAACAATAAAGAAAAAACAAATTGCACTAATTAATTAGCCAGAATTCTGGCCCTGTTACTGTCTCTTCATACCTCTTCTTCAGAATTCGTTAACCGTTTAACTTCGTTAACAGCAATTGACCCATTTTAATGAGCCTCGCCCTGTTGCATATAGCAGCCAGCATAATCAGCGGGAATAAAAAAAAACTTTGGAGTAAAAGCCACAACGTTGGCGCACAAAGCGGCGTATACTTATTGGATTTTTTTTCTGGTTTTTCTTGGTGTTTTTTTAAATGACTTTTGTTTGTTTCGCAGCAACAAAAAAGGCATGAGCTTGTTGCAGAGCCTCAACGATTTTTATGTTTTTCACGTTTTTATTGTTTTGCCAAAACCAATGTGCCGAGGTCCGAGCGGAGGGCAAAGCAACGAAGCATATGTACACTGCCGAATGTATAGTGTAAATTAAGTGGGCCATGATTCTAAACAACGAGTCTAGATAGAAGAATCTAATCACACTTTTCATAAATCTGTTTTCATTTTCGACTTTCTTTATAAGTAAAATGCCAATTACACTGTGATAGTCAAAAAAAAGACATGGCAAAATTTGATGGTTTCACCCTTTTTCGGGCCCTTTTGGCGAATCGAACTGCATTATTAGTTTTTTAAGTTATCACGATGGTTTCATACAAAATTTTTTCGGAAGTTTTTCATCAAGGTTGCCATTTTTTCGAAAAAGGGAACATTTTCCATTTGCTTCTAACTTCTAAAATATTTAGTTTTTTACAAACTTTCTTTAGCAAAGTTCTTAGAATTGAAAGGGCTACAAATGTTGGGAAAACATCTAGCCTCTAAATCCGTCCGTTTTCGAGATTAAGGAAATTTTTTTCCATTCGAATATTGATAATAATATGAGAATTTATTATGCTCAATGGCAGCAGAAAAGACACCAAACCCATCTTATTTACGATTGATAATATAACCATTTAATCAAATTGAATTTTTTTTAGATATGTTAACAAAATTAAACTAACTGTATTTGTTTAGTTTTTGAAAAATATTTATACTATCGGTATAATATTTCACATTATTTCACAACAATATACGTCAAGGGCGCAGCCTGGATTGAACACAGGAGGATGGACACCAAGGAATAGTGCAGACACAATGCAATAACAATTTGCAGAATTGGTCAAAAAGGTTGCGGGATAAAGTGGGTTTTCGCATTCCAATGATTTGGATAGATCCACAAGGAAACGATAACTGCTACGCATGCCAAAATAAACTCGCAAAACTAAAGAAGAGTTCACCGAGTATGGTCTATAAAAGTTTTCAATCTGCACAGTTTCCAGTACCTCACTCAGAGAATATTCCACTTCCAAGATGTCAAAGCCCAACAGAAAGATATATTCCGCACACATTTATGACCGAACCTGAAAAGCTACTATAAATGTATGAGCCACCGCAAACCGATAAACCTTGCAAACATGTCGATATATCCCAAGCTCGTTTAAATACGACAGTAAGACAACTTAAGGCAAGATGATTTCGTGAAATTTTAATGCAAAAGTGCGGCTATCGGAAGAGACAAGAAGAGCTTTTGGAGTTTTTCGAAATTAATGGCAATAATACGTTTGCATACTGCAAAAATATCGCTGGGTTAATGGAACATATGAATTGCGAGTACAAACCAGAGGATTGACGATTGTTTATTGATTCATCCAAAAATAGTTGTGAAATACATAATATGCATATCTAAATGGTTATATTATAAATCTGTAAACTGAGTAAACTGGATCGGTCTGGTGTCTTTTCTGCTGCCATTGAGCATAATAAATTCTCATATTATGATCAAGATTCGAATGGAAAATTTTTGATTTTAGCAAAATGCGAGAATGGAAACAGAAAAAAAATTGGGGCAAGATTCGATTTTTTTTATATTTTGTCCTCAATCTCAGAAACGGACGGATTTGAGGCTAGTGTCTTCCCAACATTTGTAGGCCAATCAATTCCAGCAACTATTGTAAAGAACGTTTATAAGAGTGGAACGTATTTTACAAGTTAGAAGCAAATGGAAAAATGAGCTATCAAGTGAGAAAATGGCAACCTTGATTGGATCACTTCCGAAAAAAAAAATTTGATGAGCCATTCGGTGATAGCTTTTACAAATCTAATGCTAATGTTAATAACCGGCTATGCACATATGTACTTAAATACATCTAATGCAGTCTAAATGGCAATAATTTTTTAACATTTTGAATTTTCTTCCCTGCAACTGAATTCATCAATACACAAACAAAACATTCAAATTTTTTCTCTCTTTATAATAAATTTCTTTCTTTTTGCATCATTCCCAAAGAGAAGCACAAGACGCATACACATACAGTTCTTGTTAGCGCAGCGTCTGTGTGTGTTTTTATGAATTTTTGTTTGAGCAGCAAGCAGCGCTGCTGGCTGTCTACTAGGTCATCATTTGAACCGATTTGTGTTGACTGTAACTTCTGTTCTATTTATCCGATCAGATTCAAATTTTGGGATCTGTCAATTTATGTCAAATACTATCATATTGGTAAATTTCATGGGGATACTCACTAATTTTTGCAAAAATGTTTGTTCTAGAACCTATATGAATATAGTGGCCCGATCCTCACAAAAAAATTTCATCCCAATAGCTCTTAAGATGGCTGAGTAAAACGCGTACGCACAGACAGACGGACAGACGGTCAGACGGACGGAGGGGACATGGCTATATCGACTCAGCTTCTCAGATTCTATAGAAACTCTCTGTGTCAAATATCTGACCTCAACATTTTATAATACCCCTTCCAGCTGCAAGGGTATAAAAAATTATGCAGTTCGATTCGCAGGACCCAAAATAGGGTGAAACCATCGAATTTTGCCATGTCTTTTTTTTTTTTTTTTTTTTTTTTAAACTATCACAGTGTTATTATTCTTTTCGAAAATAAATGTGCAAGGTGTTAGTTTTATCGATATTCTTGGCAAAATCGATAAGAAACCCATTATATAATTAATGCATTTCCATTTTTAGTTAAAAAAATTTTTATTTTCGTGACTCAGTCAACCATGACAAAAGTCGCAAAAACATTTTCCTTAAGCATTTTTTTACCCACTTGGTAAAACAGATAAAAAAATCAAACAAAATTTTCTGTCATTCGGCTCCACTTGCAAAATTTCTTTTTTTGAAAATAATAAAATGTCGAAACTTTCAACCCAACCATCCATGATGAAATGCAGTTTTGCTCGCAGCAGCAGCAGTAGCCATTCATCAAACACCTGGACATCATGCCCTTAATTAAGACAAATGAAGGGAAACCCACCAGCTTGCCGCTCACTAGATTCGATGAGGCCAAAATACTTTAAGGTCCCACCCAACTACAAATCGTATAAAGAATTATCGAAATTGAATCGTAAGATATTGAGTATTCCACGCTTTAAACCCACATTCGTATTGGATAAGGATTGTGACGTCGAACTGTACGATTCATGTAAATTGACATGTTACCCATCGTTCTCCGAGTGTCTTCATGACCCTCTCTTCCCTGTTAAACTAAATGAATGCAAGTGTCTACAAAGTGACTCACTATGTGAATTATGGAAGGCATACAAAAACTTCCGTAGAGCATGGAAAATGGAGGAGGCTTTGATTTCTCCTGTCAAAAGCTGTCGATAATATGACTGATGCTGGGGCCCAAGCATCATTCACTTCCAGGTTAACATCTCAACAGTTGAGACCTGTAGAAAGCGTTCGGTTCATCCAGCAATTTCTTTGGACTTTTTATTTTTTAATTAACAAAATTTTTTAGTAACAAATAATATGGTGCTCAGACGGTGTTCACTGCGTGCCGCCCGTCTGCTGGCTCCATACCGTCAAAAGCTAGTGCAAAGCAGGAATCTTACTACTGAGGAGAAGTTACGTATGCGCTATTTGCGTCTGAAGCAAGCCAAGGAGTTGAAGGTCCCCTGCCACATGGCCATGCGACGCAGTGAATACAAATGTGGACAAGTGACTGATGCCAGCTGCAATGTGAATTTCGATGAGGATCCTTGCGGCGTGGAACCCTTGCCTCTGGACTTGACCCACTATAGGCCAACCAATAAGGATTGTCGTCGCTATCAGCGTACGTGGTGTGAATCCTTTCCGATTCCACGATCTGTACATCTGCAGTTAAATAAAATCTATCCAGACCGAAAGCGTCGTGACCCCAAGAAACTAGCTAATAAAAATTTTACGGCCTGCAATCCCGACGATATTGAAGAAAAGCCACGGACAAGAGCACCTTTACCAAAGCTCTTTGATGTCTGTGTAGGTCCTTTGCCCTGCTGCAAGATGACCGCACCCGGTTGTAAGGAGGCGCGAAAGGATCCAACTTGTGCCATTAGACGCCAACCGACTTGCTGTGTGAAGCGAAGCACCAAGTATCCGAGCTTCTCGGAATGTCGCAAAGATCTTGGCCCACCCAATCGCATCTGTGAGTGCAACAAGAAGCCGAGCATCTGCGAAATGTGGACTTATTTCAGGAACAAACGATCCTAGTTATTTTCAACTAGAGGATGATTTCAAATTTCAAAAGGAACCGACGCTTGAAATTTATTTTTGGTTTGACCAAAACAGACTAGGAAATAAATAGAAAATTAATTTTGAATGAGGTGTATTGTTTTAACATTTGTTAAGACCCTATATTATTTCGCTGGTGGATAATTTATCTGGTTATAAGTTCAACGCAGTTCCCATCATCATAAACACGAATCCTACATAAAGGAAAGCCAATGGTCTCTTGTTGTGATTTCCTTATAGTGATCAATGTTATCGTCATTTAACCGGCGCAGAAGAGTCAAACTCGTTGTAGCCAGTGATGTTTACTTGGGAGGGAGTCACTGCCCCTGATGCTCGCTTGGGAATGCCATTTTGGTTTACAAACACCGTTTCGTTAACCGATGCCTCTCAAATGTAATCAGAAAGGTGCCGTTGATTTCCTGTGTGGCAGCACCGTCGACGGTCACCCTATCCATCCTGTCGTTAATGATGAGAAATCCCTCCTCGACTTTGTTCATGGGAGGTATGTTTTGCAGTGTGCAGTTAACGGGCAAAGGTGTTCTTTGAGAATTCTATGCGGAAAGTGGTTGAGGTTATGGTTACAGCTAATCATTGAAAAAATGTCACCATCGCAATCCCTCCTCCAGATCCAGTACAATGCCTCGCGCTACTGTGATAAAGCCCACTTCTAAAATTTCTCTAACAGTAATGTTAGTAGATCGCCTTTTAGTATCTCATCGACATCGATGGAATCCAAAATTATGGGACTAATTAAATTTACCCTTGCCAAGGTTATTGAAAGTATAACATTCTAAATTGCAATTCTATTCCTTGCCAATATGTTTCGTACAAGTGAGCAGGGTCCATAGTGGCTTCTTTGAGGTTCTGTATAATTTTATTTACTTGGTCAGTCAACTTATTTATTTGCATCGTGGTCTTATGGCTTATCTCCCTTTGCTGATTGTTGGCATGAATTAATTGTGCTTCGATTATCTGTAATAATTCCGTGTGCCAGTAATTACCCCAATGACCCCAAAAGTTTCAAAAGTTTCAAGTTTCTGCAATATTTCAGATTTAAGAATAACACTTCGAGTATTTTGTCCAGTCTGAATGAGTTCTCTTCGTAATATATGAACATGTTACTGACAAAAAATTTGTTCTTAAACTTCACTACCTGCAAGTCGAGAACAAGCAGAACCAAAGACCGAGAGCACTAAGCGTTTTAAATTCTAATCCACCACTTTATACACTTTTGATCATCTATATTTCCAAAAGTGGTTTCACTTTGTGAATGGCACACCAAAAAAGATACGTACTTCATTTATTTTTTACTTGGTCCAATTGTTTTCACTTTACAGAAACAAAACTATGTTTCTCGACTGCTTGATCTTGACTAACATTGCCAAATCTGCCAGGCTTCTTTTTATAGTGAAGTAGTGACTTCACTAGTGAACCTATTAGTAAACGACAATATTATCTTTTAAATAAGCTGTACGATTGTTTATAGCTTGCCCAAGAAATGCTAACGTATTTCTGAAGACACAATAGTTCCATCAGTTTTATGTAAGTCTACTTGACCTAACGTTTATAATTTGGCTTAAAAGGCACATATATCGGTTTGTTGGATAATAATAATTTCAACTATTAGTATGACAAATATTGACGCTAATTTTATTACCGAAATAAAACATGTAGAAGTTAACAAACAATCCAACAAACTGCCCCCGCACTAACAATAAGCCTTAAAACAATCTGTGCAGCTGCAACTTCGATGTGACAAATTCCGTACACGAGCCCACGCATGAGCAGACGCCTTGCATATTTACTTCTGATATATTAAGCTTTTTGATTCATATTTCATCGTCACATTCAATACCCATTGGTCAACCTCTCCATCATCACATGCCCATTAGTCGCATGATCGTCTATCCCGAATTACAGTCCGATCGCTAGGATAAACAACAAGCCTGCACCCCACATTCCCAGGCAATTGAAGAATGGTGTCGGGTTCAGTGCATAACCAGAATCATACCACAATTTTCGGCAACAAACAAAGAATGGTCTTGCACACTTGTGTAAACAATGAATGGTACTACGGACTTAGTGGACCATTGGGCTCAGCCCACGTCGCCGCCTGCGACGACATCAAGTACCTAAGCCTGCATCAGTCTTGAGCCTAAGTTCAAATCATCCGGTAACTTCGCTTTAGCTCCGCGCCAAATCTGCCATATGTCAGAATCTTTCAATAACTTGAAATATACTGTACATGTAATAAAGTAACCTTGAATAAAAACATAATTTTTTTTATAGCGTGAGCGACGGAAGTGTTTAATTGGCGCCCGAGCAGGAACCCTGATAAATAAAACTTGATCGAGTGTTAGTGAAAGATATTAGTCGTCGTGACCGAAAAAACGTGTTAAATGCCTTTAGTGTCAAACGCTATTTCGAAGTGCACCGAGAATTAGACAGGGTCAAATTTATCCCTGCAATAACCTGAACGTGTTCGCCCAGAAGCGTTACAGAGCATGCCAATACACTGTTAAAAGTTTATCGCACCGCACTACATTACATCTCACAGTGTCTGATATTTGAGTACTCAGACAAACGAGATTTGATCACTTTAGAATAGCAGCTATTCACCATGTCACAAAAGGGCATTTCCATTCATGACTTCTACTTCGCCGTTTACCAACAGATGTCGTTAATACTAGACCAAATCGAAACCATGGGTTATATTCCCGAGACTATAGAAACCATGGCAAAACAGGTCAGAGATAGCGCTCTCTACATACCGGCAATTTCATCCAAACCTTATAATAACAATAACTTTTATAATCAGAAACCCAGGCAAAACGTGCTCATGCCGCAAAACAAATTCCCACAGACTAGTAACCCCGTATTCTTCAACGCACCACCAAAGCCATTTGCCCGGAAGCCCCAGCCGGCACCAACACCAATGGATGTTGACGGCTGTATTTTAACAAAAAAGGTTAACTACATGAACAAGCCAAACTTTAATTCACAAATTTTTCCAATAAAATGCAGAGGCAAATCCATATTGAAACAGGTACATATGTCGGGTGAACAATATATCACCATACGCTCTCAAGAAAAGCATTACCCCCGATATGTACAAATATCAGGCCGCTTACCAAGGCCAAGAAGATCTTTTTTGAATTAGTTCCATATTCTGAGGTTCGTGAATATCAACAGCAGAAGGAATATGTTACCTCACAAGGAGACAACTCAGCGTTAGTCCCACAGTATAAAGAGGAAACCAGATCACAATCACAAGAGCATCAACAGTCACAAAAAACAAATCAACAGGACACCGTTAATTTTTTAGGCTAAAGTGTTCCTCTTTGCCGTACTTTGTTGTCCGGGACAAAGACGGAACAGCATACAATTTCTTAATAGATACCGTTTCGAATAAAAACTATGTCTAACCAGAAATAGCCAAAAATATCAAAACGAATGGGCACAAGTTTGACGCGAACACCTTAAGTGGTCGCATTCTAATCACCGGCCATATCCATTTGGGTTTATTTAATGATCCCAATAAACGTAAACTTTCTTCTTACTACCTAATTTGAATCCATTCCATGGAATTCTAGATAATGACACACTAAGAGAATTAAACGCCATCATTGATGTGGGAAAAGATCTATTACATGTCAACAACTCTTGTGTTGAGTCGCAATCTACCTTCTGAGAAAAACGGACATCGACAGTGTCGAGTACATACGAACCAACAAAATAAAAGTGCAGTAAAGAACTAACGCTAACCGCGAGCAATTGCCACTCACGCTCGTTCCTACGAGTGAATGCCTACTTTAAGCACTCAGGTTCCTTAGGCAGAAAGCAATAAAACATTGAAAGGAAAGAGAGAGAACAAACAAAAAAAAAATATCAAAGAAGCTAACTTCGGCAATGCCGAAGTTTATATACCCTTGCAGTCTTTCGCAATAATTGTTTTACATTTTGAAATTTCTTTCCCTGCAACTGAATTCATCAATTCACAAACAAAACATTCAAATTATTTCTCTTTTTATAATAAATTTTCTTTCTTCTTGCATCATTCCCTAAGCAAAGCACAACACGCATACACATACAGTTCTTGTAGCGCTGCGTCTGTGTGTGTGTGTGCATGTGCTCTGTTTGAGCAGCAAGCAGCGCTGTTTGCTGCCGGCAGCGCTGCTTGCTGTCTACTAGGTCATCATTTGAACCGATTTGTGTTGACTGTAACTTCTGTTCTATTTATCCGATCAGATTCAAATTTTGGGATCTGTCAATTTATGCCAAATACTATCATATTGGTAAATTTCATGGGGATACTCCAATTTTTGCAAAAATGTTTGTTCTAGAACTATATGATATAGTAGTCCGATCCTCACAATTTTCATACTTTATCATCTCCCGGCTAAAAGTAGCTCAAATATGAAATTTCATTCCGATAGCTCTTAAGATGCCGGCGTGAAGTTGATTTGCACAGACGGACGGACGGACGGCCGGACAGACGGACATGGCTATATCGACTTAGCTTCTCATGCTGATCAAGAATATATATACTTTATGGGGTCGGAAACGTCCCCTTCTGTGTGTTACAAACATCTGACCAATTTTATAATACCCTCTGCAAGGGTATAAAAACTAAGCCTGCGTTTGGTATAGAAATGACTACGAGTAAAAGATATAAACAAATGTACGATGAAATGTTTCCACAAATGGATGAAGAAGCAACACCCATACTCCACAAGCTTCCACTAATACTCTGAATGATTTTATAATTGTCCCCCAGAAACGTTCACATACCAAACGCAAATATGTATACAGCCCACTGACGACCCCAAAAGTTGTCAGAACAAGCTCCCCCAAACAATTCAACCACAAAACAATAGGTTCGAAGAATTATCTACCGATTCGTCTAACGATGAAGATTTCGGAGATGACGAAGTTGACGTAAGACACTCAACAAGTAAGGTGTTCCTAAAAACATACCAAAATTAGTGCAAACTACTGGCAAACAAAACACTAGCAATAAGGAAAGCAACAAGCTTAAAAAATTCCTCCAATTGTTATTCGTGTTGGATAGCGTAGTCAACGATAATTATTCTTTGAAATCCTCGGCAAACGGCGTCAGAGTCCATTGTGTCGATAGTGATTCCTATCGAAAAGTGATTAACAAGCTAAAATCATATCCTTTCGAATTCCACAGTTACCAACTTAAAGTTACTGTTAAATGTGTAAAGTGCTGCGGAAAGCATCCGTCTACAGAATGCCCAAAAAGAAAGAAAGAAACTCAAAAATGTGCCTACTGCAAGGGCAACCACACGGCTAACTACAAAGGCTGTGAGAGATTCGAACTGCTCTATAAATCCAGTTTCCCACAAAAACCGAAAACAATTCTCATACCAGTTGGCCAGAACAGCTGGAACACAGGACTCTCGTACTCTCAAGTCACTAGTGGAGTCACCCAAAATCAGTCTCATCATTCAGAACAACCGAACGATCAAAAAAACGCCCAAAGCGAAGTTATTAAGCAACTCCTTGCCATACAGCAGCAGCAAAGAAATGATATGATGGAATTCATGAGAGAAATGATTAATAGCTTCAATATGATGCCACAGCTGCTTCAACAGCAGCAGCAACTGATGCTTCACCGTAAATAATGTTCAAAATTGTTTTTTGGTACGCCAATGGCTTGCTCAGCAAACATCAAGAGCTGGCGGAGGTCCTTTACCGAAGAGACATTGACATAATGATGATATCCGAAAGATTTGCATGCGCAAACGTAAAATTCTCGGGATACACACACTATAATGGTCATAACAATTAATCCAATAGAAATGTCGGGGCTTCCGTAATTATCAAAAATTCAATTAAACACATACAGTTACTTCCAATAATTAATTCCGAAATGTATCCCTTATTCGCGTAGATACAACAAGAGGAAATTTGGAGCTTGGTGCAATCTACTGTCTACCTCACTCTTCTATTAACGAGGCTCAATTTACAAGTCTTTTCTCGCTGGAGACTGGAACGCCAAACACTAGCACTGGGGCAATAAAATTCTCTGTTCTAGAGCTTTGACTAATTTCTCTAGGAGTTTATCGCATAGCCCAACTGCCATTGATTACAAAGGCATGTCGCCACAAAGACTAAAAATTGCTGAAGTTAATGACTTAGTTTCTGATCACTTATACACTTATGGTTCAACTTCACGAGGAACCAGTTATAGAAACACCAAGATTTCAACTATTGCCTAGAGGAACATTTAAAAAGGGTGCTAAGAGACACAGTTCATCCCGAAATAGAAATTACCAGCAGAGAGAAAATTGATTTGCGACTAAAAGATTGAAATGATAACAAATGCTACATCACAGGCAAGACCCCGCACACAAACCTTATCAAGGCGAGAAACTCATTTTGCATTTTCTCCAGGGATACGTGATCTCATAAGAACCAGAAGAAAACTGTACAAGTACGCCAGACGATATCGAAGGCCAGAAGACTTAATACCACTGAAAGAAGCCTCCAGGCTGCTAAAGAAAATTCTATCTGAAGCTAGAGCTGAACACTTCGAAAAACTGCTTGAAGACGTAGATGTTACTAGCGTCGCTTCCTACTGCATTTGGGAAGCCACAAAAACTCTTAAAAGGCAAGCTCCACCACGACACCCTATAAAGGTAGCGGATGGCCGTTGGCTCTCTTCCAGGAAGGATAAGGCCGAAGTCTTTTCTCCTCATCTGGAACAGACATTTCGACCCCTTGACCCAATACCTTCATCTGTCGCGGAAAACAGAACTGGATCCACAAGTGCAGCTACATCAACTAGAGGCACTAACATCGAAGTCACAGCAACTATCAAAGCCCTAAAGCCTAAGAAATCCCCGGGATTGGACAAAATCGACAGCAGGGCTATAAGGGCACTTCCAGAATACTATATAGAGTTTCTAGTTACTTCTACTATGCCATGCTAAATCTCTCATATTTTCCAAAATCATGGAATCACGCTGAAATCAATATTATCCCAAAACCAGGTAAACCTGTTGGAGCTATTGAATCAGTCTACAATATTCGAAAAAAAGCTTTCAACGAGGATATTGGCGGAGCTGGATAACCAAGACATATTACTAAACCATTAATTTGGTTTTAGAAGTCAGCACGATACTCCTGAGCAGATCCACCGAGTCGTGCAACATGTTGTGGAACTTTGTAATATTCTACAATATTCGAAAAAAGCTTTCAACGAGGATATTGGCGGAGCTGGATAACCAAGACATATTACTAAACCATTAATTTGGTTTTAGAAGTCAGCACGATACTCCTGAGCAGATCCACCGAGTCGTGCAACATGTTGTGGAACTTTGTAATATTCTACAATATTCGAAAAAAAGCTTTCAACGAGGATATTGGCGGAGCTGGATAACCAAGACATATTACTAAACCATTAATTTGGTTTTAGAAGTCAGCACGATACTCCTGAGCAGATCCACCGAGTCGTGCAACATGTTGTGGAACTTGTAATGAAAAAACAATACTGTCTAGCTGTGTTTTTTGGATGTGAAACAGGCATTCGACCGCGTGTGGCATACGGGACTCCTTACAAAACTCCAGTCAATTCTTTCTCAGCCACTCTTTAAAACAAGTCGAAAGGAATTGTAACAACTCGTAATTTATAGTTTAATTATACTTTATTTAAATATTAATTTATTCTTTAGTTCTTTGTACATCTACACTTGTTCGTTGTCACGCTCCAAGTCCCCGACCGTTGCCACCTTACGTCCGATATCTCTTCGATATTCGTTATTGGTCTGGCAGGGGTTGCCACACCCTCTCCTTTTCTTATAAGCTTCAGTTTTAACCCGGTCTTCGGTTTCTCTGGAGTTGGACGTCGCGTCGAAAGATACATTTGTTCTGAAGATGGATCGGAGAGTATCACTTGAGGTTGATCAGGAATCACTGAATATGGTGATGAGTGTATTAAGCGTTGAGAATCAGTCTGCGTTAGTGCGTCCTCATTCGAGTTATTAGGCGGCTCTTCATTCGACGGTATCCTCTTGCAATGGCTCACGTTCCGTCTGACTTTCCTCCCATTTCCAAAAAGCTCCACTTCATTTCCATTCCTTTCAACAACTTTATACTCCGTTGTTTCAAAGTTGGGTGTCAATTTGGAGGGAAAAATAACGTTCTTTAGCAAAACTTTGTCGCCCACCTTTATGTCGGATTCCTTAGCACCTCTAACCTTGTCACCTGTAAGCTTTCCTTTTTGTTTATTGATCAGGTCATTATCTCTTGCCGAGGTGTCTACTACTTCTTCTATAATATCTCGAATGTCCGGCAGCTTGTCTCGAATGGTCCTATTAAACATAAGTTCCGAAGGTGTAGAGCCAGTAGTTCCATGAGGTGTCGTATTGTAGATTAATATAAATTTTTGTAGCTCCTCTTTAAAATTTCCTTTATTTAACGACGCAATTTTAAGGCGTTTGCCCAATGAACGATTCATGTTTTCTACTTCACCGTTGGCTTGCGGCCAATATGTAGGAGTCGTAATCGTAATCAAACTGAATCAAACTGCCGGCCGTTATCTGTCCTTAACGATCTCGGTATGCCAAGCCTAGAAAATATTTCCTTAAATTTTTTTTTTTTATACCATACACCCATAGGGTGAAATGGTATATTAAAGTCGCCAAAATGTATGTAACAGGCAGAAGGAAGCTTTTCCGACCCCATAAAGTATATATATTCTTGATCAGTATCAACAGCCGAGTCGATATAGACATGTCCGTCCGTCCGTCCGTCCGTCCGTCCGTCCGTCTGTCCGTATGAACACGTAGATCTCAGAGACTATAAGAGCTAGAGTCACCAAATTTGGTACGTAGACTCGTGTATTACCTACGGTGGTCAAGTTTATTTCAAATTTTTGCCACGCCCCCTCCGCTCATGAAATTTAAACAAATTTGATTTTCTTAAAGACTATAATAGCTAAAGACATCAAATTTAGTATGATTAATCCTTTAGTAAGCGCGCACAAATTTGTTGCAAAAAAAATTTGCCACGCCCCCTCCGCCCACGAAATTTAAACAAATTTGATTTTCTTAAAGACTATAATAGCTAGAGACACCAAATTTTTTATGTGTATTTGTTTAATAAATGCGCATATATTGTATATGCAACGATTTTGCCACGCCCCTTTCCGCCCCCGTTATTTGGGAAAACTCGATTATCTCACGTAATTTTCAACCTTTTGTAATCAATTTTGGCACACTTGAATTTGATACTAATACCCAGCAAAACACCAAATTTGATCAAAATCGGACAAAAAACAACCAAGTTATGCATATAAACGTTTTTTCATAAGGCCGTAGTTGGTCGTTGGCTGGTGGGGGGCGCTAGGGTGCTCGTATACTTGAGTGAGGGAGATTCTAAGATATGCTTGTAATAAAAAGCATGTGAAAATGCATTTGTTTAATAAATTTAAAATATTTGCTTTACTGGTGTATGGTATACCTAAGTCGGCGAGACGACTTACTTCATTTTATTTAACGTTTAATATATATTTGTTGAATCTACTCTTAAATTAGAGCCTAACAACAAGTTTGAGATATTTTTCTTAATCTAGTACTTATGATATATCCAGGGGATATTGCAGCCGGCCCTAATCACTTATTATTGGGTTGGTCTGTCATTTCTTTTCAGACGAGTTCTATTATTAGTTCGCGTAAGGGAATTGGCAAGAACATTAGGGTGTACATCCAGTTTCGCAGAATACTTTAGTTGTTGACTACCTATTTCATATTTTACGCTAGGTATAGTTAGATCATTTTGAATGTTGTCGTTCCATATGTACCACGGAGCCCTAGTGATTGATCTTAAAATCTTCGACTGCGCTCTTTGTATAATGTCGATATTGCTGGTACTTGCATTTCCCCATAGTACGGCACCGTAAGTCCAGATGGGTTTCAGTACGGAGCTGTATAGGAGGACTTTATACTCCAGACGTAGAGGGGACCGAGCATTGATGATCCAATGTAAGCTACTCGCTTTCAGTTTAAGCTGTGACTTTTTGCCTCGATGTGCTTGCGCCAAGTTAGTCTTCTGTCTAGGTGGATACCAAGGTAAGTGATATCCACGGCTTGAGGGATTGGTACGTTGTTTAGCACTAGAGCTGGACAGTTTCTTCTGTTAAGCGTAAATGTAACATGATTGCATTTCTCCTCGTTGACCCGGATACGCCAGGTTGCTAGCCATTCCTCTACCACCTTGAGGTGTTCCTCTAATTTTGCAGAGGCTTGTATTGGGCATTTGGATCTGCTGAGGATTGCCGTGTCATCAGCAAAAGTGGACGTTGTAAGTCCTAAACTTGTTGGTAAGTCTGCAGTGTACAGCAGGTAAAGCAATGGGCCGAGTACACTGCCTTGCGGTACACCAGCTTCGATTTCAAAGTCAGCCGAGACGGAGCCATTACATCTTACAGCGAATTTCCTATTGTAGCAGCGAATTTCCTATTGTAAAGATAAGATTCCATGAGTTTGTGGGTGTACTGTGGGAGTTTCTGCCGGATTTTAAACATTAGACCCTCCAGCCAAACTCTGTCGAAAGCCTGGGCAACGTCGAGAAAGACAGCCGTACAGTATTCTTTTAGTTCGAATACTGTTCGTATTTCGGATGTTATACGATTGACTTGTTCAATTGTCCCATGTTTTTTCGCGGAAGCCGAACTGGTGTGAAGGGATTATGTTCTCCGATGCCAGAAATGAGCTTAGACGAATCTGCAGGACCTTTTCAAAAAGCTTTGAAAGACATGGCAGCAGACTAATTGGCCTATAGGATGATGGTTGGGTTTTGTCCTTTCCCACTTTAGGAATCATGATGATAGTGGACCTTTTCCATGCTCTTGGGAAGTAGCCAATTCTTATTATAGCGTTGAACATTTTGCAGATGTATTGTATGGCGATGGTAGGGAGTTCTAGGATCATTTTCGGTGTGATTAGGTCATGGCCAGGGGCTTTGTTCGGCTTTATGTGGTTTTTAATAACTGCAGTGATCTCATCCGATTGGAGTTCCGAGTACTCACTATCCGTTAATGTGCTCGAAGGGGGAAGTACAAATGAGTTTGATGTTGGATTTGGCTGGAAAACCATTTTTAAGGTGTGTGGCAAATACGGATGCCCTCTCTTCGTCACTGCGGGCCCATCCACCGGTAGGACCCCTTGTCTCTGTAGCAGCGCTTAAAGTTGGGTGGGCTTTCCACAGAGGATGTTTAGTGCTGGATGGACTGAGCTTTTCTATGTATTTCCTTTGAGCCCAGGTTTACTCTTGTCTTAATTCCTTGGAGAGGTTGCGGCTGGCATGCCTTAGGCGAAGTTTTGCTGCTGGTGATCGAGTAACCTGCCATTCTCTTCTTAGACGTCGTTTTTCCGTTACTAATTGTTCTATCCGCCGGTTCGTAGGCCTGACAGCAGGTTTAGAGTAAGTAGAGGCAAGTGGAGTAGATACTCTTGCTGCAGCTCCCATCATCGACTCAAGTGTAGAGACGCACATGTCAATGTCCTCCGCAGCGTCCAGTTTCGGCGAACAGTCAATATGGGCACTCATGTACATTTTAAATTTAAGCCAATTTGTTTTGTTGTTTGTAAGTATATATGGGCGATCAAGTACTTGAGGTCTTGTTAACAGTGTGAATAGCACTGGAGAGTGATCGGAGGTTAAATCTAGCAGTGTTTCCGCAGTGATCCGATTACGCGGAATCCTCTTGGTTACTGCGAAATCAATCAAGTCAGGCACTTTCTGTGGATCTGTGGGCCAATAAGTAGGCCTACCCGGTGAGACGCAATCCATCTTATTGAGTGGGTTGACTATTGTGTTGTAGAACTGCTTGCCTTTAGGATTTACCAGGCGAGATCCCCAGTGCGTATGTTTGGCGTTATAGTCCCCTGCTGCAATGAAGCGTTCTCCGAGTGTGTTAAAGAGACCGGTGAATTACTTTTGAAAATTATTTTTTGATGTTAAATGTGTTTCAGATATCAGCATGACGTCGATTTCACTTGAGTCTATTTTGCGGATTCTGTAGATGGTGGAGTGACGGGGTCTCTTTCGCGGGCTCCGTCTGTCCAGTTCGGAGTACACTAGCGACGGATACACTAGGATTGGTTGTAGCAGGCATGTTAGATGATCTAACAGCCTTGGCGAAGAATACCTCCGGTGTAGTTTTGGAGGCGTTGAAGGTGATTTTTTGTCCAGCTGGGTGTTTACGCCCGTTTAGGTGCGATTTAAGATCCTTGAAGACAGGACATCCCCAGTAGTTGGCTCTGTGGTTCCCTCCACAGTTACTGCATAGTCTTAGTGCGACGTTGTTTCTGTCCTTGGGGCAAATGCCATCTTTATGATGTTCGCCGCAGCCAACACACACTGACCTAAGATTGCAATTGTTAGCGGTGTGGTTGTATTCCTGGCAGTTTTTACACTGAGGTGGTTGGTATCTCTTATGGGGCTCCTCTACGGTGATTCTTCTGTGCAATAGGAGCTGAAGGTTGTAGATTGGATGCACTTCATTTGGCGATTTTAAAGAGCGGCTGTGCGACTTTATTCCTGTTGATGATGTTGACAACGGACTTAACCGCAAACCCTTTTTCGGCCAATCCGTCTGCTATTTCTTGGGATGGGACCGATGGCTAACACAACCTGGAGCCCTTTACTACTTTTTAGTTAGTAGGTATAGAAGTTGATGTTAGCATTACGGAGATACTTTTCGATGATGCGGAAATTGTCCTTAGTTTGGGTTTGTCATTTAATTTCTTTTATGTTGCCCCTGTTGAGAGGGGTTTCAACAAAGTTATTTGCCCCTACTGTTTCTACTAGCTTCGAAATCAGGACGCTGCAGTTGGCTCCACGGATGTATAAAGGGGGTGGTCTAGCCGATTTAACTTTATCTACAGCGCCGGCTTGATCGTCTTGCTGATCGGCAAGAATTTTAAAACGATTCCCGCTTAGAAGTGCTACTCGTTCATTTGGTTTGGTTATTGTATTGCCACATTTTTTCTTTTGCGGGCTTAGCTTCCGCTTAGTTATTTTAATATATCTATCCATTCCAGTTTGGACAGAAGGCGTTGGGTTTATTGTCGTGGCTGACTCTGGGCGACTTGTCGTTGAAGGCTTGAGGCAGGTCAATACTTCGGTAGACGTTGCAGTAGTTGCTGTCAACGAGCTGACGGTGCTGGTCGGTGCAATCGGTGACCCAGTTATCGATATTGATGGAGAAGCACACTGCTCTCTCCACGGTAAATTGCTGTTGATTGCTGAGTGGCTTGCACTTTCGGTGTTATTGCTTACGGTAGCACTCAGTGGGGTCGGCGACACCACCGAAAAATACGCGTTGTTGCGTTGGACCGAGAGACGACACTTACGTTGTTGTTGTACAAGTAGTTCTTTTAGCTGTTGCTGGTGGGGATCGAGAGAGCTTTGTCCCGAATTTGTGGACATGGCTTTTCCAGGCTTTCCTGTTGCAACTTAGTATTTATTGCTATTAGAACTAATAGCAATATGATTGTAAATAGGCGTCTCTGTGGTGACTGAGAGCCCTACACAATTTTTGCAAATGCGGTCTTTTTATTTTTTACACTAAATTTTGCGGAGTGCATTAAAAAACACGTCTGCACGGCGGCGGTTGAATTGAATCTAGGATTTGAAGCTACAAAAAATGAGCCATGTTTATATAAAAAGGTTGATTAAAGTTCCTACAGTTTAATAGCTGTTTATGTAGACGACATAATTATTGCATGTTCAAAGAAAACCGATATTGCTCATTTAGTAAAAGAATTTAAGAATTTTAAGAATTTAATTTAAGTTTGATAATATTGCATACTTACATACTCAAATATTTGCCTCAGCAAAAGTCTACGTACTCTTAATTTCTTGAACTGTCTGGCGCCAGCGTTCTTTTTAGAAATAACGGGGATTTTCGAAACATGATTGCAGAAATAAGTTAATTCATTAAAGTTGGCGTGTTTGGCTTGAGCTGGACAAAATATTCGATTTTAATAGAAAAAGTGCCTCAAAAAAGAGTTATAACTTGATGATCGTGGAAGAATCTTGCAACTCCACACAAAGGAGCAGAACTCGTATACAGAGATAGCTAAGATTATGGCAAATCCACTATTCAAACTGTCATTGGGCGATTCAAATACGAGGGGCGCATGAAAAATAACAAAAGATCCGACCGGCCACCTGCACTTTCTGACCGTGACAAGCGCACAATTAAGCATTTGGTGGACAAGGACGTTTTGTAGCGCAGTGAAGATTGCCTCAGAGTTAGGTCGCAACATTGACAAAGAGGTGCAGCCGGAAACAGTACGTAGAGCGATCAAAACGTCGGGACCTACACTCCTCGCACGAAGCCACTCGTAAAAAAATAAATAGGAGAAAGCGCTTAGAGTTTGCCAAAACGAATGTGGACAAACCAATTGACTTCTGGCGAAAGGCCATTTTTTCAGATGAGTCAAAGTATAATATTTTTGGCCCAGACGGGCGTTTCCGCGTATGGAGGAGACCAGGAGAAGCCCTTAATCCAAATGAAGTAAGAAAGTCGTCTCGCCGACTTAGGTATACCATACACCAGTAAAACAAATATTTTAAATTTGTAATAACTAATGCATTTGCCCATTTTAAAAAAATTCTGTTCACATGCTTTTTACAAGCATATCTTAATATCTCGCGCACTTATGCATAGCACCCTAGCGCCCAAATTCCGAAATTGGTGGCTCTGTCTCTTATAGTCTCCGAGAACTAGGCGTTCATACGGACGGACAGACGGACGGACAGACGGACATGGCTAAATCGACTCGGCTATTGATACTGATCAAGAATATATATACTTTATGGGGTCGGAGAAGCTTCCTTCTGCCTGTTACATACATTTTGGCGACTTTAATATACCATTTCACCCTATGGGTGTATGGTATAAAAATACGATTAAAACCGTAAAACACGGCGGCGGTGGTATTATGGTATGGGGCTGCATAGCTGCATCAGGAGTCGGAAATTTGAAATTTATTGACAGAGTGATGGACCAAAATGTGTACATTGACATTTTGAAAAAAAATTTAAAGAGCAGCGCTGAGAAATTGGGAATAGGTTCCGAATTCTACTTTCAGCAGGATAACGACCCTAAACACAAGGCAATGGACACCAGGCTGTACCTCGCGTACAATACTCCACACCCTTTGGAGACGCCACCACTGAGCCCTGATATCAATCCGATTGAACATGTGTGGAATATGCTGGAACAAAAAATTAGGCAGCACCATATTACCAACAAAAACCTCCTACGAGAAGCATTGTACCAAGAGTCGTAAAGTATTGGCACAATTTCATAGTAGACTTGGAAAAATACAAAAAAAAAAAAAAAAAAAAACAAAATAAACTAAAAGTTAATATTTCGTTGGGCCACCTTTGGCTTTTTTAACAGCTTGAAGGCGTCTCTTCATGGTTCCTACCAAGTTCGCCAAAAACGAAGAATGTTTTGGATCGTTGTCTTGTTGAAAAAGCCATTGCGATCCACTAAGGCCTAACTTTTCAACACTAGGGGCCAAATTACTTTTTAATATATCCAAGAAAGCATACTTGTTCATATTGCCTTTGATAAAGGTCAGCTGACCCACTCCCGATGCTGCACAACAGCCCCACACCATGACATGCCCGCCACCATGCTTGACGGTCTTACGTACTTTTTTTTTCCTCCAGCTCTTTATTGGCTTTACGCCATTCTTTTTGGCTACCATCGGATCCAAATAGATTGAATTTAGACTCATCACTAAAAATCATCTCAACAAATCCGGCTCATTTACATATATATTTGCAAAATCGAGCCTTTTTTTTTGTTGGCCTTTGAAATGTATGGCTTGCGCCGTGGTACTCGACCATGAAAGCCAGCCCTGTTAAGTGTATTTCGAATAGTTTGAGGGTAAAAGTTTTCCTTGAAGCTCTCCTGCTACTCATGACACAAGTTCACAGCCGATCCCATAGGGTTTTGAGTAACTGCAGCCAAAATAACCCTTTCCTGGCGAGGAGTAAATTTTTTGGGACGTCCAGTTCAGCTTGCTTTTGATCGTTTCTGTCTGAATTGAACACATTATGTGTGTATGCCAGCAGCTCTTATTCTAAGAAAATCAGAAAAAACGGAACTTAGCCGTTACAACAGCAAAAGAGTTAGACGCTATGAAAAAATGTATCAATACTTTTTGGGCGTGAATGTGGGCCTATTTTTTAGTTTATTAAATATGTATAACTGCGAAAAAATTTTAGGAACATTAATTTAAAAAATTAATTTTTATTTGTGAATTAGATAATTTAAACCATATTCTAAAGAATCGCATTGTTATTTTGGGGCCCCGACAAATAAAACAGAAAGATTTTTGAAGTAAAAACTTCTTTAGAATCGTTGGGAGTGATTTGAGACTCGATGAAACGAAAAAAGCGACACTAAAAAGAGAAATACATATACATAGATCTTATAGCCTGCGAGAGAATGAGATAGAACAGAGTTATATAGCGTTCCTTATTTGTGTTTGCTCAATTCTTTTCGGTAGCCGAAGTGTTTCGGCGACCATATTGGATAGTTCAGGCACCGTCGGCTGGTCTTTGCTTGTCGACGCCGGCAGAATTTAATTCTGCCGACGTCGGGTATAGTCGACCGATGCGGCGACATTGTCGACCGGGGACATTTGGTACTGCAGGGAATTATTATACAAAATATACATACATATAACGGTACAGATGATATATGTATTTATGTACAATGTACATATATATGCATATGTACATACATATGTATTTATATGTTTGTGCACACTTGGCCTTGAAAACGCGTGCACACTTGGCCTTGAAAACGCATGCGTACACACATAGTATATGTATGTACATATGTACATTTTCGGCCGGCAAGTGTGCATGCATATACATACATATGTATACATAAGTACGCTTTTGTATACATATTTTTTTTTTTTTTATTTTTCAAACATATTTATATTAATACAAACGTATATATACGAATTATTTGGTTTATTTATTATTTTTATTTTTATTATTATTTTTTTTTTTTCTCCGGAGCTACGGTGAGCGAGAGGGCATTATGTATAGCTATACTACACTACCTAATACTTGCTTAGACCAAGCGTCCTACGAATGTTTGTGTGTATGTTAGTACGTCTGTGTAATACACGCGTTACGACGCTCATAATAGCAACCGCGTGTGCTGTATTGCGTCCGTATTTTTATATTCGTAAATATTTTAATTTTAATATTATATTTAAATATTTACCGCAATTATGCCGAAAAATAATGCAGAAAAGTGTCGTGAATATCGACAGAAAAAAATTTAAAAGACCACAAACGAGAGCAGGCGGTGTTGCAAAATACCACAATCAAAATGACGGTGAACGTATTGTAACTCCACAGATATGTAGATATGAATGCAAAGCAACTAGAATCACTGTCTGTTCAGCTCTCTAAAGTGGGAGAAATATGTATGTGCATGCGAAACCAGATTGAGCAATGGAAGAACAGTTTTAATTGTGGCAATTTATGTATATTTCACCGAATCAATCAATAAATAGCATCACGGAATTCATTCATGAAAATTTAATAAAGTATACACCAGAAGTATCGCGGATACTTAGAAAAGATTACGATAAAGTTCCAGTGATTTTAAGTGGCGATTTTAACGTAAATTTTGCATTGGACACAGCGGTTCCTTTAATTGACTTTCTCAATACAACATTCAGTTTAATGAAGTAAGTAAGTCGTCTCGCCGACTTGGGTATACCATACACCAGTAAAACAAATATTTCAAATTTGTAATAACTAATGCATTTGCCTATTTTCCACAATTCTGTTCACATGCTTGTTACAAGCATATCTCAGTATCTCGCGCACTTATGCATATAAGCACCCTAGCGCCCCCACCCGCCAACGGCCATCAAAGGCCTTATGCAAAAACGTTTATATGCATAACTCAGCTATTTTTTGTCCGATTTTCATCAAATTTGGTATTTTGCTCGGTATTAGTATCAAATTTAAGTGTGCCAAATTTGATTGCACAAGGTAAAAAATTACGGGAGATAATGGAGTTTTTCAAATTTCGGGGGCGGAAAGGGGCGTGGCAAAAACTTTATACATACAAAATGTGCGCATTTACTATGCAAATATACATACCAAATTTGGTGTTTCTAGCTGCAATAGTTTTTGAGATAAACGTTTTTTTTGAATTGCGTGGGCGGAAAGGGGCGTGGCAAAAATTTGAAACAAACTTGATCACTCTACATACTACACGAGCCTACATTCCAAATTTGGTGGCTCTAGCTTTTATAGTCTCCGAGATCTAGGTGTTCATACGGACAGACGGACAGACGGACATGGCTAGATCGACTCGGCTGTTGATACTGATCAAGAATATATATACTTTATGGGGTCGGAGAAGCTTCCTTCTGCCTGTTACATACATTTTGGCGACTTTAATATACCATTTCACCCTATGGGTGTATGGTATAAAAATGTGTAACAATCGCACTGAATCAACAACACGATCAAAAACAACAATTGACGCGGTATTTCAAAGAATGTTGACAACATCGAAACCAAAGCAATTGTATCATATTTTAGCTATCATAAGCCACTCGTATCATTTGTTGAAATTGAAAACATTGAGGATGAATAATAATAAAATGAAGAAAATAAAATATGACCTTTATAGCAATATTATAATGAACCTATAATTATCCCGCTCCTAATGCTGCTTTCACTTCTATCGTGTCTAACCGTTAGACGCACTTTTTTTTTTGTTTTGCATTAATAATATTATATCAAGTTATAAACCTTACTATTTTTTTCCATTATTTAAGAGAAAATATATTGAAAATATATATATTTCAAAGTTTTTTAAATTTAACAAAAATTTGGCCAAGTTACTTGGTGATTTGTGGAAATATAACAAGAGTACGGCACACTGTACCTTTATTTTAACCCTTTCAGGACTGAATTACAATAAGAAGACTAAAAAAATATTTGATTGCATATTACGATTAATATGGCCACAAATATTTACCAAAATCCATATTTTAGTCCTAGGATACGTAGGTTCGTCCTCACCGAAATGTTGCCTATAGGCAACATTGGTCCTGAGTAGTAGATGTTTAAAATAATATGATATACGATACGATAATACGAATATTAATTGATGAATTAATATTTTATTTATTTCACTCTTTTATTCTTAATATTTTAATACGTTTAAACTCAAGACATTTTCTCTGAGACTCTTCTCATCTGCTATAATATTATATATTTATTACTTAAACTTATGTGTGGTATGACACAAAACAATTCTTTTGAGGGTTTTAGCAAAGGTGAACGTAACACTTGGAACACTTTGAACGTGGGTATCCTGTTTTGCACAGTCTGCACCTGTCTTTTGTACCCCATTGAATACAATGTTCGACTTTGTCATATCTTATGTCCTTAGGTTTTCCTATAACATAACTTCTTTTAGATGTTGGAGTGGATAAAATTGATAAGATGAATCTCGCAAGTCAATCTTAAGCACAAGTTGTGCTGAACGACCCCTTTTTCGAGATTGATTTTGCATACTAGATCGAAGAAGTTCATTTGCAATATCCAGTTGAAATTGTATTGAAGGCATGTGACGGGTGTTATCTTTGGTGCAGTTCAAATCTCTACGATACAGAGGCCAACTATTTACCACCGCCATATTTATACACCAAAATACAATGCGCATATACCACTTTTTGGAGCGGTGATTAATTTTAAAAATTTTAAATTAAATTTAATTTTAAAAGTTCTAAAAACATGTCTGAAAGATCAACCCCGCCCATATGATTATTGTAGCATTCTACAATAGCAGGACGAGGCACTTGTACATTTTTTCTCTCCTTCCGGCACCAGCGGGTGCATTCTGTGACAGGTTGGTCGCCAATATAATTTGAAATTAATTAGACACTTTTGTTGTCATACCAGCGGCAAGTAATTAATTTAAGCGAGATTTCTACTTTCAAATCATAGGATCCTCGACCTTCTTTCGCAAGTTCCTTTTCAGTCTTCAGCACACAATTCTTAAGGCGGTTTGGGCGAATCGTTCCGGCTGCGAGGACACCTTTTTCTTTTAAAGCAATCATAAGACTTACGGAAGTGAACCAGTTATCAAAAAAGAGCTTAAAGTTTTGATCTTGGGGCACATTTGATGCCAAATGAAGAACTATATCTGATGATATTCCAAGTCCAAAAGAATCACAAGTTCCTTCACCAATATAAAGGCAGAAATCATATATGTACATATGAGACCAAATACTCCAGCTCTTGAAAACATTTTAAATGCTTTGATACTCCTTTTGCTCCAATTTGTTGCAAACTGCTTTTATTTTTGAAAGCAGCGGTCGTACTTTATATAACTTGTCGTAGTCATCTGAACCTTTTGGGGGTTGTTTTAGGTTGTCATTCAGATGAAAGTTTGCTTTAATTTTTTCAAATCTGATTCGACTCATCGAATCGGCAACGGCTGACAGTTTTTTTCTGAGGAGATTTTATCCAAAATTTCATCATCCAAATATACAGAGAAATACGAAATTGATTCCTTTGTTTCCCCAGATTTTTCGATGTCTTTCCAATAGCTAATTGGTTCAATTAGAGTTGAAGTATTCTTTTCTCCATCTCAGAGTATCTTGATTTACTTTTTCAATAATTTGCTGCACCGTTTCAGTACTGGTTTCGTTTTTATTACATTCCAATTGACCTATGTATATTCAACAGTGTGCCTTCGAGACTTTCACCTTTGGTGATAGCATCTTGTAAAGATTCTTCAATAAAATCTTCCAAAGTCTTTTGAGTTTCGCTATCATTTTCTCCATTATTTTCGTCATCGTCAGAATCATCCTAATTAAATTGGCAAATTTTTTCGATTTCCAACTGTGTTAAGCCTTTGGGTCGCATATCTAGCAGAGCAGACACATTTTCAAATTTTGTATACCATTCGGGACCAATGTTGCGTATAGGCAACATTGTCTTTCGACAATTCCAAAGACAAAACTCAACAATTTTGATAACCAAATTAATTCTAATCTGTAAATTTACCTGATTTGTACATAAGAGTTCACTTTCGAAGTATTTATATTTAATATTATACGCGCAATTTAATTAAATAAAACTTCGAACTCAGCACCATGTGTTCACTTCGCAACAACTAAGAAAACATTATTTCGAACCAAGATTTGTAAAATGCAGATCTACTCATAGAAGATCAGCTGATTAGATGAAAAAAAACATAACGGGGAAAAAAGCTTCGCAACATGCTTTTTGGAACATAAAGTCAATGTTGCCTATAGACAACAGTGGACCTTGAAAGGGTTAAATTGAAAATACTTGAATGAAATTTTATTAATTTTGATGCACAATGACAAACAAAAGCAAAGCGACGCGCGCAGAAATCCGAAAGAGAAACAAGAACAACAAAGCACAGATGAACGAAAATGCCGCTTAGCAACAACAACAATGTGGTGTTACTTTGTCGGTTATTGCTTTCCGCTTTGTCGCTTGCCGAAAACTCGGAGTATAAATAGGAACAGCTGGCAATGCAAACCTACATACAGTATGTCAAGAAACAGTTTACACACATGGAAAAAAATATTTTTTTTACTTTAAATACAAAAATAACTGGGTTTTATTCATTTTAACAAGTTTTTTTGATTGATTATAGCTTAATACTAAATACTTAATTTAATTATGAAAAAACGAAACGAAAATTATTAATACAACTCAAAAGAAACAACAAAAACTGAGATTACACATTTCTGACACTGTCAAGAAAGTGTTTACACATTTCATTTTCAGCTTAATTGACTACAAATGTCATGGACTTTAATATGCTTTTGGATATTTTTAATACTTTGTGTGACCCCCCTTAGCATTAGCTACATGTTGGAGACGTCTTTTCATTGAATTGATTAAGTTGCTAATGTAATCCTGAGGGATCTTTTGCCACTCTTCTATTATAAAAGCTTTCAGCTCAGCTTTGTTCTTGGGATTCCTTTTTTCCCACTTTTTTTTTAAGGAAGGACCACGCATTTTCAATGGGGTTAAGATCGGGACTCTGTGGGGGTGTATCTATGACCTTGCCACAGTTGTAAAGCAACCAATTCCGGACATTAAACTCCTTATGTTTTGGATCGTTGTCCTGATAAAATTTGAAAGTTGGCCTAAACTCTGGTGCACGACTATAGCCGCACCCTGTTTTTTCTTATAACTCAAAAACGAAAAGACATAGAAGAAATCTAAAACTACCGTTAGATAAAGCATGAACCAAGATGTAGAAATAAATAATAAAAACAACAACATTCGCACAAAATAACTGTAATTTTTCACATTTCGTTTTGTTCTAAGTGCATAACTATAGCCGCACTTTTCATTTTTGACCTCTGTAATCACTTTGTGACGTTGTTCTCATGAAATCGGTCGTGAATAATTAGCTGCGGAGATTTTAATCAATATGCCAAAAGGATCGGTCCTCTCAGATTTTGAAAAAGGACAAATTCTTGCTCTCAAGGGTGAGAATTTTTCGTTTCGGGAAATTGCCAGAAAAATTGGTAGATCGGACAAAGTCATTCGAAACTTTTATAAAAATCTGTCCGAATATGGACAAAACAGAAAAGGTGGACCGAAATTCAAAATAAATTCGCGTGCCAAGCGTCTTCTGGAGCGTGCTGCAAGCAAGGATTCATGTCTGGAGAACATGCCGGCCACATCAATCGTGTAATTCCATTCTCATCAAGCCATGACCGGGTCTCCCGACTGACGTGCATTGATGCGTTATCCTGCTGGAAAACAAATGAATCTTCTCCTTGTGCGCGAAGGAACGGTAGAAGATTCATTTTTAGTAAATCGATATACTCTCTGGAGTTCATATGAGTGCTTGGAAATGCAATCTCCAAGCATCCTGACTCACAGAAAGCAGCCCATACCATGAGAGATCCTCCACCGAAATTTCTCTTCAAAAAATAGACAGGTTCTTTTCTTAAATCTCTCCAATAATATGAGAATCCGTCCGGACCATCCAAATTAAATTTTTTCTCATCCGAAAAAATTATCTATAATATAAAATTAGTATCTTTTATAAGAAAACAAATCCTGTACCTTTTTCCAATCAGTTGACATATTGTCTCTAGCGTACTTCACCCGCGCCTCTTTATGCCTTTGCAATAATTTGGAAGCCACTTTTAATTTTTGTCTCACAATGACGGGAGACTTTTTTAATGCTCGTGCAACCGTCCATCGGGATACATTTAGGCCACATTCAGCAGCTAACTCATTAGCTGTAAGCAAGGAGTTGCTTGCAGCACGCTCCAGAAGACGCTTGGCACGCGAATTTATTTTGGATTTCGGTCCACCTTTTCTGTTTTGTCCATATTCGGACAGATTTTTATAAAAGTTTCGAATGACTTTGTCCGATCTACCAATTTTTCTGGCAATTTCCCGAAACGAAAAATTCTCACCCTTGAGAGCAAGAATTTGTCCTTTTTCAAAATCTGAGAGGACCGATCCTTTTGGCATATTGATTAAAATCTCCGCAGCTAATTATTTACGACCGATTTCATGAGAACAACGTCACAAAGTGATTACAGAGGTCAAAAATGAAAAGTGCGGCTATAGTTATGCACTTAGAACAAAACGAAATGTGAAAAATTACAGTTATTTTGTGCGAATGTTGTTGTTTTTATTATTTATTTCTACATCTTGGTTCATGCTTTATCTAACGGTAGTTTTAGATTTCTTCTATGTCTCTTCGTTTTTGAGTTATAAGAAAAAACAGGGTGCGGCTATAGTCGTGCACCAGAGTTTATTATTATGTACGAAGCCGAATTGAGCCGCACTTGTAGGCAAATGTGCCTTTAAAATGTTGAGGTACTGCTCAGCATTCATGGTGCTCTCTATAAATGCGATATCACCGACTCCTTGACTGGATATGCACCCCCAAATCATTACGGACAGTTTGCCAAATTTCACAGTCGGAATTATATTACGCTGGTCCAATGCAGTGGATACCTTACGCCATACTCTGGGTGGTCCATCATTGTAGTACAGCATCATTTTGGTTTCGTCACAAAATATGACGTCTTCCCAATAGTCTGCGGGCCGATTTAGCATGCTGGTAGCAAAAGTTAAGCGCTTTTCTACATTAACTGCCGATAGCAGGGGTTTCTTCCTAGCCACTCTTGAAGAATATTTGTGTCGTAGGATGGCCTGGCGCACAGTTTCATGGGAAACAACTAAATCGCAATCATCATGCAGCTCCTTGGCAAGCGATCTCACCGAAATTTGCGGATTTTGATCGATCTTGCGCATGATAAGGCGGTCTGCCCGTTGGTAAATTTTCTTTTTACGGCCACCTCCACTCTTTGCCTCAAGCCGGCCCTCGTTTTTGGCGCGATTAATTACATTGTATATGGTTTTCCTCGACACCGAAAACATTTCGACCAATTCTGGAACAGATTTTCCCAACTGGTGATTGTATACAATCAATTGGACTACGTCAAAACTTAATCTCTTTCCTGGCATTTTAAAAATCAATTATTCAACTCAATTCAGTCAATTATTCAGATCATGCAACAAAATTTCGCATCAAAATAATGAGGAACGCAAAGTTAAAGCTGTTCTAAGAAATTCTGGAAGCATATCCAACGGTAAAGTTCTATTATTTCTAAGAACGAGAGCGAAACAGTTGGCAAAAATGAAGTGTGTAAACACTTTCTTGACAGTGTCAGAAATGTGTAATCTCAGCTTTTATTGTTTCTTTTGAGTTGTATTAATAATTTTCGTTTCGTTTTTTCATAATTAAATTAAGTATTTAGTATTAAGCTATAATCAATCAAAAAAAAAAGTGCGTCTAAAGGTTAGACACGATAGAAGTGAAACCTTCCGTAAAACAAACTGAGAGAGAATGAGACGAAAGCAGCATTAGGAGCGGGATAATTACAGGTTCATTATAATATTGCTATAAAGGTCATATTTTATTTTCTTCATTTTATTATTATTCATCCTCAATGTTTTCAATTTTAACTTATGATAGCTAAAATATGATACAAATGCTTTGGTTTTGATGTTGTCAAAATATCTTTGAAATACCGCGTCAATTGTTGTTTTTGATCGTGTTGTTGATTCAGTGCGATTGTTACACATTTTTAAACTGAATGTTGTATTGAGAAAGTCAATTAAAGAAACCGCTGTGTCCAATGCAAAATTTACGTTAAAATCGCCACTTAAAATCATTGGAACTTTATCGTTGTCTTTTCTAAGTATCCGCGATACTTCTGGTGTATACTTTATTAAATTTTCATGAATGAATTCCGTGATGCTATTTATTGATTGATTCGGTGAAATATAAATTGCCACAATTAAAACTGTTTTTCCATTGCTCAATCTGGTTTCGCATGCACATACATATTTCTCCCACTTTAGAGAGCTGAACAGACAGTGATTCTAGTTGCTTTGCATTCATATCTATCTGTGGAGTTACAATACGTTCACCGTCATTTTGATTGTGGTATATTGCAACACCGCCTGCTGTCGTTTGTGGTCTTTTAAATTTTTTTCTGTCGATATTCACGACACTTTTCTGCATTATTTTTCGGCATAATTGCGGTAAATATTTAAAAATTAAAATATTTACGAATATAAAAATACGGACGCAATACAGCACACGCGGTTGCTATTATGAGCGTCGTAACGCGTGTATTACACAGACGTACTAACATACACACAAACATTCGTAGGACGCTTGGTCTAAGCAAGTATTAGGTAGTGTAGTATAGCTATACATAATGCCTTCTCGCTCACCGTAGCTCCGGAGAAAAAATAAAAATAATAATAAAAATAAAAATAATAAATAAACCAAATAATTCGTATATATACGTTTGTATTAATATAAATATGTTTGAAAAATAAAAAAAAAATATATATGTATACAAAAGCGTACTTATGTATACATATGTATGTATATGCATGCACACTTGCCGGCCGAAAATGTACATATGTACATACATATACTATGTGTGTACGCATGCGTTTTCAAGGCCAAGTGTGCACGCGTTTTCAAGGCCAAGTGTGCACAAACATATAAATACATATGTATGTACATATGCATATATATGTACATTGTACATAAATACATATATCATCTGTACCTTTATATGTATGTATATTTTGTATAATAATTCCCTGCAGTACCAAATGTCACCGGTCGACAATGTCGCCGCATCGGTCGACTATACCGACGTCGGCAGAATTAAATTCTGCCGGCGTCGACAAGCAAAGACCAGCCGACGGTGCCCGAACTATCAATATCGTCGCCGAAACACTTCGGCTACCGAAAAGAATTGAGCAAACACAAATAAGGAACGCTATATAACTCTGTTCTATCTCATTCTCTCGCAGGCTATAAGATCTATATGTATGTCTCTTTTTAGTGTCGCTTTTTTCGTTTCATCGAGTCTCAAATCACTCCCAACGATTCTAAAGAAGTTTTCACTTCAAAAAAACTTGTTAAAATGAATAAAATCCAGTTATTTTTGTATTTAAAGTGAAAAAAATTATTTTTTTTCCATGTGTGTAAACTGTTTCTTGACATACTGTATGTATTTATGTATGTACATATATGTCAACATAATATGAAATACATATGTATGCTTACAAAAGGTACCGATTCATTGATAAAATAATCAATGTGTAATTAAAAAATGAATTATCTTACAATTAGAATAAAAAATTGTTGTATATAAAGAATTCAAGCGCTATCACTTTTATTATCATTCATAGGTAAATAGGGTATACCAAAATCACTGTAACAAAAATTATTCTTCTCGAATGAGAAAATTTTTTTTTTCGGCAGCCGATTGGGTTTCCATAACGAAATCAATTCGTTTGGGCTAACCTCAGCATGAAAAGCGCCGTCATAATTTTTTGCCAATGCGGTGACAATTTCGTACTGAAGGGTACTGTACATACATACATACATACATACATACATATTTCGTCTGTAAAACAGACGCTTACTGATTGGCTTGCCTATGTGTGTAAATGTATACCAATACATACACAAAAGACTTGTATTTTAGTCAAACGCGTCCAAACGGTCTTGGAACAAACAGAACAAATCAGAATAGAATAAAACGGTTTCGCTCCGAGCGCGCTCATTTAAGAACAGATAAATCGGTTGCTCGATGAGTCATTTCGTAAAAATTCGGGAAAAGACACATACATATGTATGTATTTGCAGACAACGAGAAGCGGTCGACAGTAATTTGCGAGCTATGGTATCCACCCTGCAGTACCGGTCCCCGGGGATTCCACGGGGACATGTCGCTTGTCCCCTGGGACAAAGCGGCGACACTCCCATTTAAATTGCGGCGACATTTAACACTGCATGTCCTAGCTTTTAAGACTGGAACGAC
>JAECWI010000783.1:0-90000 GCA_018150345.1 Drosophila equinoxialis
CATGATATACAATCGTGGACAAAAGTATTTTGACTTCACGTTGTCAAGTGTAAAATCGTTTTTTCTGGAAACTGAGAGGAGTAATGGTACCCATTAAATTTTTAATAGAGAGATGGTATCAAAGCTTATAATAAACCAAAAGCTTGCAGTGATAACGGTAAATATGAAGTTGCTGTATTTATTTGAGTTAAAGATTATGCTTATATGGCTGGACAAAAGTATTTTGACATTTCAATGTTGCTTAATAGAAAGTGAGATAAAGTAAACTTTGATGAAAAATAGGTTTATATTAATAAAAAGTAAATCCTCCTTTGGCATCAATGGCCCTTTGTAAGCGTACAGGAACTTGATTTGACCAATTTTTGTAGCGTTTCCAAGGATATATCCTGCCAAAGTCGTTGAATTTCAGCAATCGTCTGCTCACGCGTTCTGGATAAGTCAGCGCTGCGTTTTCTTTTAATGTAAGCCCACACATTCTCTATAATGTTTAAATCAGGGCTTTGAGGTGGCCAATCTAATGTATTGACTTCGACATCGCTTAAAAACTTTGTTATCATATGCGCCTTGTGGCATGGAGCGTTGTCCTGTTGCAGCACAAATGCCTGTCCAATGAGCCGGTCACCGGATGTAAATGCGTTGTCATTTAGGACACGCAAATATTTGTCCTTGTTCATAGTTCCATCAACTGGAACCAAATCGCCCACACTATTAAAGGACACGCAACCCCAAAACATAACCGATCCTCCGCCATGTGATACTCGCTCGCACACAGGCCTTATTTTTGCGAATATTTCTGGGCAATCTGCAATAAACTTTATTTTTTGATCCATGATACTCAAAAGAGCTTTCGTCTGTCCATAATACTTGTGCCCAAAACGATTCTGGCTTGTGTAAATATGTTTTGGCGAATGTTAACCTTTTGAGCTTATTTTTGGTGAAATGAAAGGAATTGGACGAGCAATATAGGTTGAAAAATTGGCCTCCTTTAGCCGTCTTTCGACAGTTTTTCTACTTATTGGTATGTTTAATTGCTCACTTAGTTCAATGGATGCTGCTTGTGGTGTAATTAACACATTTTCCTTGAACTTTCTCAATATTATGCGGTCTTGAATAGGCTTTGTCTTACGTGGTCTTCCCGTTCGGACCTTATTTTTAAGTGGTTGATTGTTTTTTTGCTTATTTATTTGATAATAAATTGTTTGTTTTGGCACTTTGTATAATTTGCTAAGGTAATCCACAGAAATACCTGCATTATACTTTGTGACCATTTCATTTCTAATGAGTTCACTTAATTCACGTGTTTTTCCCATATTTTAACAAAAAAAATTCAAATATACAGAAACACCAACTAATATTCATAAAGATAATTAAACTCACTTAAAAAAATTAAACACGTGATATGTAGCGCAAAAGCATCAACGAAAATCAATATGAAAAGCAATGTCAAAATACTTTTGTCCAGCCATATAAGCATAATCTTTAACTCAAATAAATACAGCAACTTCATATTTACCGTTATCACTGCAAGCTTTTGGTTTATTATAAGCTTTGATACCATCTCTCTATTAAAAATTTAATGGGTACCGTTACTCCTCTCAGTTTCCAGAAAAAAGCGATTTTACACTTGACAACGTGAAGTCAAAATACTTTTGTCCACGATTGTATGTATATAGATATATAGCAATGCATTCATTCCCACGCCTTGATGCCACATTTGCAGCCAATAAATTTGAAAAGCAAATACAATTTACTTTGTATTTGGCAATTTTATTTTTTAATTGTGTAGTAGTTAGATTTTTCTTTTTACATTTTGTTGCTAATTGTCGGAGAGACGGGGCAAATGGAATTTCCAGTAGTCATGAGGCGGAAATGATTTAGAATCAAGGTCGAAGTTAACCCCGGCCCTCTGGTTTTTATTTTAATTTTGTTTTTTTTTATTTGCTCCCAATGGAAAATGCTTCGTACTTTGAATGTGAAGCTATACTGAATTAACTTTGCCTTTACTTGATTGGGTCCAATTCTCATTTTTGAAGTAATTTTCTATGAATACAGGATTTTAATGTAAATTTGGTTTATAATCTGGGGAAATCATTTTGGAACTTGAAAAGAAACTTTGTTCACAACTTGAAAGTAACGAATGGATTTTTCATAATCAAAAATGTAGTAAAATTTACAAAGTATAGGAAAGTTTTCTTTTATTATATTGATTCATTCAATGGCGATTTTTTTATTCGTTAACTTAAAGAAAATATCACCTTGAATCTTGATTGGTTAGAAAGTTTAGTTCGTCTGCCCGGTTCAGGAATATAGAGATATAGGTTCGAAAGCGTCTCCCGTCTCTCCTTCTCTCTCTCTCTCTCTCTCTCTCTCTCTCTCTCTCTATCTCTCTAAAAAGGGTATAACATTTTAGATCTACGTAGTGAATTTTTATCAAGATGCTATTTAAAAATTGTTTTATTCGTCTTTAAGGTTTAATTCAGAGCTCAGTTTTTCGTGGTCACGCAATGAGTTAATTATTTTACATTTAACATTTTTCACGCACTTTGCGTTCGCATTCAGCTAAAGACGTCTTGTGAGAGGGGCCGTGACTGGTTGCGCCTTAATGCCTTTTGCTAAAGTTTTGTCAGCAGATAGCTTGGAGTTGTTTTTTGTTTTGTTGCGGTTGTTGTTATACCTGTTGCGTGTTGTTGTTTTTCTAATTGGCATAATTGTGGTTCGTTGTTGTTGCTGGTGTTTCTGTGGGCTGCATTCTCGCATGCCTCTTAGGTGGGTGTGTCCATGCTGGCGTCGTTAAATGATGGCCTAGCCTGAATTGTGGCTCCACTTGCCCAGCGATGGCATACCTCGTTGAGAAATGTTGTGGTTGTGGTGGTGTTTGGCATGTGGGGTGGGGGGAGTGGGTTGCCAGTTTGCCGGTTGCTGCTTGCATGCCGTTTTGCATTTGACTTTTAGTTTTTAATTAAAATAAAATTACATACAATGTGTGTGTGTGTGTGTGCGCGCGCTCAGTGGGGCGATTTATGTTAAGCGCCGATTAGAGTCATACTAGGTGTCCCCCTTTTGGGCTGTGCCAAACCTACCTCAATTAATTTTGGGTTAAATATTGTCCAGCTGAAGCAAAGTGAATGAGAGATTGTGCAGGTGTGATAAGCCCCGATTGCGTCAGCACCTTTTGTTTCTAATTGCCACTTTCCATCAACTTTTATATCCTTGTAAAATGAAACTCCCAACCTACCAAAGCAAATGGCAATTTCTCACAATTAAAGTCCTATTTGCTAAACATTTCGTTCTCACTAATTCCCAGATGAAGCAATTCAGACAGGTAGATCCATCGGGGATAATGGAAGGGATCACCCAAGTCCCAAGGACTGCTTACAAGCTTAAGTGGAATACTTGGATTTTCATAAATATTATTTAATTTGTTTTAAATATTTCAAAATTCATCACTTCGGAGAGAAAAGTCGATCCTTTTTCCAGCCCTTGAATGCTTTGCCCGTGAACATTATTTAGTGTCCTTCAGTGTCTCACTTGTTCACTTACTCATGGCCATACCCGATCAATTGATTTTCTAATAAACGAATTGACAATTGATTATAAGATATAGAAGAACTGATTAGGGGACCTTAGACTGACTAAGTGAGTCAGTGAGTCAACTGAGTAAGTGATTAAAAAGTGAGTTAAAACAAGAGAACATGGTAAATTACAGAATCAAACACAAAGTAAAATCAATTTTAATAAATGTTTTGTAGTAATTAGAGACTTTATAAACGTTTTCTCATAATCCCTTATGGAAATAAATGTCTCAATCTTTAGTGAGTGACCACAAATTGCAATCGAATTGACCTTTTGATTTCACTTGCCTCACAAGTTTTGTTTTCATTTGTTTTTCACTCAATCGAGTTTGATATGCTTGCGGTTGAAACTGTCAAGCATAGAATTTGTTGCATCTAACCGTTTGAGCCACTGATTGTTGGTTAATTAAGGTAACACAGCTTAATTGTGGCAGCCACAAAACACAATTAACATTGATAAACCAATAAAGGTTCAACATGTTGAAATTCTGTATCTATCTAAGTGATTGCACTGAGGTCAGAGCTGCCACTGTGAATGAGTGCACTTGTCTGTGGATGGAGATGTAAAATTATATATTCAAATGCAGTTGCCAGTTGCCAGTCGGCACTTGGTTGTGAGTTTTGTCTCTCTCTCTCTATCTAAATCAGCTAGCTAAATCATAAAAGTAAACACTCGAAATGTATTCCAGACGACCTTGTGGATTGTGTGAGTTGGTTGTGTGTCTTGAGTATTTGAAGCATTTTGGGCTTGAGGCGATTCAAGTCATGATATATGTATATAGATATATAGCAATGCATTCATTCCCACGCCTTGATGCCACATTTGCAGCCAATAAATTTGAAAAGCAAATACAATTTACTTTGTATTTGGCAATTTTATTTTTTAATTGTGTAGTAGTTAGATTTTTCTTTTTACATTTTGTTGCTAATTGTCGGAGAGACGGGGCAATGGAATTTCCAGTAGTCATGAGGCGGAAATGATTTAGAATCAATGCGAATAACAATTTATTATGCTTAAAAAATTCCCCATCGCCCCGACCCTCCTTTCCTTCCTTCGAGACAGATAAAAAAACAAAACCGTTTGGCGTTTGTTTTTTTAATGAGCATTTAAAGAATGCTTTTGCTTGTCTTGTCACGAAATATTTTTATTTTTTGAAAGTAACCAAAGCATTGTCTATGGCAACAATGAATTTGCTTTGTATGACCCACAAGACCCAAGTTTAATTTCAATTTTTTGAGTTGCGTGCTAACTGAAATGAACTCCATCCAGTCAAAGCTTTGGCATTGTCTAGCACTGATGAAACTCAGTGACTGGGCCAAGCCCAGGACCAATATAATTGTTCGTACCTACATACAAACATATTTAGATATTGTTGTCATGCTTTTTCTGTTTTCTGTTTTCTTCTTCTGGCTCTGGATACGAAAGGTATGTTGTGGTAAGTGACAACAGTCTCGAAACCTGATGTCATCTTGGTTAATTTAATCATGTGTGTGTGTGTTTTTTCACCTCTCGGCTGACAGGCAAATGACAAACGATTCACGTCATTCAGGCAATTGCAGTACCTACACTCATTGAGTTTTCAATAATTGCAATCGTGTGGCATAAGGCTTAGCAAATAATTAATTATCATTTAGCAAGTTTATTAATAAAACAAAAAAAATATATATATATAAACTCAATTTGCATTCTCTATGCAATGGGCGTTGTAAATGAAAAAAAAGCAACTATGTATGTGTGTATATACAAGGAACCAAGACCTGGCTTACTGAGTAGCACAAGATCCTGGATCTTCCATCTTTTGGGAAAGATGCCCTCGCGTAAGGTACTGTACATTCTACAGAAAGTGGCTGGGTGAAGTTCGGCGGCCAGCTTTATCGCTTTGTTCGGAATACTGTCGGTCCTGGGGCTTTGTTTATCTTAAGTCTGCTTATGGCTTGAGCAAGCTCTGAGATTGAACACTCATCGGACATCATGAAAGGCTAGTTATGTTGTTTCGTGTGATTGGCTATTTCCATGATGTTGGGGAATAGGGCATCGACTATATTCCGCACCAGAATTGTGTCTGTTGGGGGCGGTGTTCTGTTCGCATGCAAGCGCTTTACAATAATCTTGTATGCTTTACCCCATGGGTCTTGTTCGGCAGTATCGCATAGCGACAAAAACATTCACGCTTACTGCGTCTGATCTGATTTTTTAGCTCCTTTCTCCGTTGCTTGTATGCGAGCTGCAAGCAGAGGAAGTCCGCTGACCCTCTAGCCCGCTGGTACAGCCTCCGGGCCCGGTGACATGCGCTACGTGCTTCGGCGATTTGGTCATTCCACCAGCACACTGGGCCATGGTGGCGTTTGTACGGCTTCCTGGTAGACATACTTGCGTCGCACGCCTGTTCAACCGTTGACATAATAAACTCGACCGTCTCTTCGGCGCTACTTGTCCTGGCTGTGTTCACTCGACTTAATACCCTACAGAAACTGCTCACGTCTAGACTCTCAATCTTATAGGCCTTTTTTAGAGTGGTCTGATTATGAGGGGCTTGGACCGGGGCCACCCACATCATATACTAGAGCTTCATGGTCGCTTGCGGTATATTTGTTGCTTAATCTCCTGTTGGCTGTTCTGGCGATCGATGTGCTCGCGAAAGTCAAGTCGACAATTGACCCCACTCCGGCCCTCCTAAACGTATGTTCTGCTCCCACGTTGAGCAACTCGATGTCTAGAGATGCAAAGCACTCAAGAAGCATACGGTTGCGCGAGTCAGTGCGACTACTGCCCCAATCTATGGCCCATGCGTTGAAGTCGCCTCCGATGACCAATTGCCGGTGATCTCTGGCATCGCATACTATGTTGTTTAATGTGCGACAGAAGCTTTCTATAGGCAGGCTGGGAGCTAGGTAGCAGCTATACAGCCAGATGTTACCTACCCTTGCTCTGACAAAGCCCTCAGAGGAATAGATATCGTCTAGACGCAGTGTGCTAGCTCCACATAGCCATATTGCTGCCTTGCCGGAGGCGTCTGATAGCCATGTTGCCTGCTCCTTATGCTTGTAGGGTTCGCTGAGTAGTGCGACGTCAACAAGCTCTTCTCGCACCGTCTGGTTTAGCAAATCCTGAGCTGCGATGCAGTGATTCAGGTTGAGCTGGATAAACCTTAGTTGCTTTTTTCGTGCCAGCCCCGTTTTTGGCTGCCTGGCCATCGTCTTCCTCGGTCCCAACAGATGGGCTTCTCTGCCTTTTCGGCGTTGCATCGCATGTTTATCCTGCTACGACCGCGCCTGATGCTGCCACTAACGCCGATGAGGCGGGAACACTAGGTCCTGCCGCATGTTGACCGCGCGGTGGCGGCGTCCTCTTTAACATTGCCTTGGCCGCGTATAATTGGGGGCAATTTCCCTCGTAGGGCAAGTATTTCCTCCTGCCTTAACGCTGGGAGTTATGCCGCTCCAACTCGGCATTGACAATTGCCCCCCTTTTTAACGGCGCCAGACAATGGACAATTAGCGTGGAAAATTTGAAATGCGTAAATTCAGGTGGAGTTTGGCAGAAATTATATGGAAAATAGAACTCTGCTACTATCAGAGTGTCTGCTAAGACGAATAACAGAAACAGCCTGAAAGTATGCAAAAATCCTTAACAGCAGAACTTGAATTTTGGTCAGCTGTTTTGGGGGGTATGGGTGCTCCAGACAGGTGCTGTTAACGCATCAGTTTAATTATTTTCGATGTATGGCAAACCTGGTAGCAGCTGGTATTTTTCTGCGCGTGCCAAAGGAAGCACAGCACAACTGGTAAAAGTGAAAGTGAGAAAGTCCACCTCACCAATACCACTGGAGCTGCGGATGGGCGGGAAAAGAAGAATAACTCCCCCATCCCCTCGGGCAGGCCCAGGAACAGTGACCCAGCGACCGGCAAAAAACGCTATGGAGTTCGGAATCCCAGCCAGCAGTGATATAATGGCGGACCAGTGGCAACTGTGAGTAGGCACAAACACTGTAATACCGGGCGCCACCAAAACGACTTTAATTTCAGGTGATGACCGTTTAATATGAGATTTCTAACGCGGCGACAAGCAAGAGACCGCACTTCACTTTCGCACTTTCCAGTAAGTGTATCCATCTTGGGGTGTGTGTGTGTGTGTGTGTACTGTATATAGTTAACTAATTTGCAATGCATTTTCGTCCCATTTTCATTCCACAACAGGTGCTGCAACCGCCTCGCGTCTATTCAATGAAGCATTGGCAAAGATTGCAATGAACGCCCAGCAAAGGGGAACGGGCGATATTGGTAAGACCCACAGGGAGTAGGTGGTGGTGGTGGTGGTGGTGGTGCTGGGATTAAATGTACCACTAAATGCAAATGCATGGATTTAACTCTTTCCACTTTCATTCATTCAACAGGTTCAGCTTTGATGAGCGTTGTGAATGTTAACAAAGAGATACAGGAGCAACAGATGAATATTGTAAGTGAATCGAATTATGATTATTGTTTTTGTTCTTGTTACTCAATGCTAAATTAGTTAATATATTATATTAAAAGTCATTTAATATTTAAGTTTAATTGTCAACAGAAAGAGAGAAAGACCATCAAATGAAATTATCTATTAAACAATTTACTAGGAGATACATCTATAACAAGAAACCAACTGCCTAGATTGGCCGATTTTAAAGGACAAAAATCTACATTTATATATTATATTTTCTAGTAAGCCCTGGACTGCACTTCTCTCTCTGATTACAAAAACAAACACTTTATAGGTTTTTTTGTTACATATGTATATACAAAAATAGGACTTTTAGGCAAGGACATTTAAAGATTTCAGATCCTAAGGATCCAGGGGAAAAATAAGGGACTTTATTTTTTATTTGAATGTTTATTTTTGAATTCAAAACAAAAACAATTTCCATTTGAAATTGTAAAAATTCTTAAAATGTAATGCTTATTCATTGAATTGTTATTGTAAATGCAAAATGATTGAACTTGGTTGATCTAATAGCTGCAAATTTTTATGATTTCGCCTGGTGAATAAAGGTAAAATTTTAATGTTTTTGATTTCATTTTTACTTAGCTGAAAGCCTTCTATGTTGATCTATGTTGATCATTCAGATGCTAATGATTTTCATTTAATGATTCACTTCATTTCAGAGTCTGCAACTGCTAGAAGATCAAAAAAATAAACTGGATGTATTTTGCGATCAAAGCTATAAGAATGTAAGTATAGTTTGAGATTACCCTTTTGATTTGTATTGGTTTTGATTCGGTTTTTTTTTTTTTTGGTTGTTTTGCAGGCCATGACACAGGAGCGTCGTCGGTATGGCTTTGTGTTGGAGCGTCAGTGTTCGATAGCCAAACATTGGATGGCCTATCATACCACCGGAAAAACAGTAATTGGTAATAATTTCGAAAATTGGCAAGAAATTGAGAGCGGCTATAGCAACAATAACAATAAAATCACGCAGCATCGATGCCCCCTACGGCGATATGCGTACATTGCATGAGCGTGAGAATATGGGCGGAATATTGGGTGGTAGGAGTGGAGGATCGGCTCATTATGCCCAGAATTCATTGCCACGCGCCAAATCTGACTTTGATTTGGCATTGATTGGCACAGGACCAATGTCGGGTAATATAGATATAAATATATATACATATAAATGTACAGATGGATAGATTCTAGCTATTAATAAAGACTCTGTTCTTGGCACACAGGCAATAAACACAAAATTATTGAGGAGCAACTTACACAGTTTAGCGATGATCGTGATCGTGATCATGAGCGTGGCGATCACTTGAGGACTCAGCACTTTGGTTGATTCCCAGTTGCCTATACCAATGCCAATCGGTAGTTTGGCCATATCTGGAGCTGGACGCCGTTATGAGAATATGCGCATAAGCTATGAGCGCAATGGCGCCTCATCCAGTGGCCTAAGAAGCTATCATGATCAGCAGCAGCAGCAGCAACACAATCAATACATGTCCGAGGAAAATGAGACGGCAACCTATCGTCGTCGTCGCAATCACAGCACAGAGGAACCCTTCGCTCTTACCCGTATGTTTGGCGACACCATTAAACAGCAGAAGAAATATCGTGGCATTAGCTCCGGCGGTGGCAATCCACGTCCTGCCGTCCACCGCCCACATTGCCAGCTCCAGTGCCAAATGGTGGCCAGCAGCAGCAGCAAAGTCAAACGTCACGCATTTTAAATAGTTCGCAGAGTTTTTGTGCCACCAATGGAGTGCCAGCTGCTGTTGAGCGGCGTAAACAGAAGCTATTGAATTGTGTCCATGTGGGTAACTCAGCATTCCATCAATTCATTCGCTTGTAGTATACTTTTAGGGATAAGATTAGGGCACATACTTTTAGGGATAGATTATAAGTAATTAGAACTTAAGCATAATGTCTAGCTTTAAGTACCGTTAAGGACACTAGCCATAAGACCAATGTAAACGTTCTCCTATAAATACCGGGCTTGCGGCCCCAATAAATCACTTCAAGTCAAACCTTGCCTTCGCCTATTTCATGGCGATCCTGCCTACTATCGGCAATAAATAAATTAAGGCAAAATAAAATAAATCCTTGCCATACATAAAAGGCAAAAGAAAAAAAAACACACAAAAAGGATTAGCTGTACCAATGCCAAAGGATAAAGAATCCCTACAAAAGGCGTTGGAGGACTGCCCGCTGGACGGACCACGGCCGCTGACTATTGAAGAATACCGAGCCAGGCAACCTGCAGCACGAGCGGAGCTGGCAAGAAGGAGGCGAGAGGAGGACGCGCTGACGGCAATCCCCTTGTCCTAAGGCCAAAGCGCCGAGGCGGCCACCTGGTCCGCTTTAGGAAGCAACGTGCGGCTCTACTGGCGCAAATCAACAGCGAGCCGCCACCCTGGGCAGAAGCGTGCAAACTCTGGAGCAGGATAGACGAGTTGGAGAAAACGCACGAGAGAAACCAACAGGCAAGGCGGCAACAACAGCAGAATTTTAATAATCAATAAATAAAAAAAAATAATAAATAATTAATAAAAAAGAGTGCTCACAATAGCACCTTTGTGGTAAGAGGCGATTTTTGCGCTGCCACTATAAATTAATGTAAATACACAAAAACACAAAGAAAATGAAATAAAATGGAAAAATCTTAATATATTTTGTTTATAAATTCCTTTATTTGAATAAGTCTATCATTGCCAAAATACCCTAGAAACAAAAAAGAAAGAAAAAAAAAAAAAAAAAACACATATTTTCAAATATACACTAAAATGAAAACTACACAAAAACGAAAAAAAACAAATATATACATAGATAATTAAATAATAAATTACAAACAGCCTAATATACCCCAACATACCCTAAAGAAGAGCACATGTCAAACATGTGCAGTCAAAAGTGCACAAACAACAAAAGCACACTTGAAAAGCTTGCCGCGATCAAAGCAAACTTTTGAAAAAAAAGCAAACTTTTGAAAAAAAGCTCAAGTAAAGCTTGCAACCACACATAAAGCTTTCTGATCGCAGCAAGCTCAACAAGATCAAAACTGGCCAATAACGAAGTCTAAATACCCTATAAGAAAAATTACAAGATTTTTTTTTTGGATATAATTAAATATTAGAAAATAGAATTATAAACAATTAAAAAAAAAAAAAACAATAACAAAAATTAATATAGGAGAATCAGAAAATGAAATAATTTAAAGAACAAAATTAATTTTAATAAAAATAACATCAAAAGTAACATAATTTCAATGGACCAGAACATAGAAATATTGAAAGAAAATTTCAGAAAGCATACAAGTGCCTAAATAAAACAATTTATATACACCCTCAAACCATAAACAAGCACCTTGAAACTATCTTCGACAGTTATAATAGAATAAAGAGTAGCAATACAGACATATGCAATGAGTCTAGCAGCAAATGCTTTACTGAGCTAATATATAGTTTAAATAAACAACTAATAAGTATAGCAACAAAACATAATATAAAATTCACAATACCGGTAGATTCGAATTTAGAAGCAACTTTTGAACCTCTAATAGCAAAAGACACAGAAGAACCAGCTGTAAAAGATAACCCAGGAGACATTCAAGATACATCAGGTGTAAAAGATAACCCAGAAAACATTCAAGATAATACAAAACCAAAAATGGCGCAAACAAAGATTGAATTTCTTAATACAGCCTCTAAGCTGATTCAAGAGTATGATGGTGGAGTAGAAACAATTCAAAGTTTCATAGATTCACTGGAATTAATCAACGAAATAAAAGCAGAACATGAAGAAACAGCTATTAAAGTCATAAAAACAAAACTAAAAGGGGACGTTAGACTACTAGTTACTAATGAAAACACTATAAATGGTATAATCCAAACATTAAAGAAAGAAATTAAGGGTGAAACAGTTCAGGTAGCGGAGGCAAGATTAATGAATTTAAAACAAAATGGCAAGAACGCAAATTCATTTATGTCAGAAATAGAAAATCTTACTAAATCATTGAAACGCGCATTCATAACAGACAACGTAAACCCTGAAACAGCAAAGAAATATGCCACTCAAACAGCAGTGAAATCAATCATAAAGAACTGCGATAACGAAAAGGTCAGAACAATAATAGAAGCAGGCAATTTTACTGAAATGAATGATGTTATAGCTAAATTTGTAAATACATCTACAAATATAGAACAAGATCACAGCGTGTTTTATACTAAAAGAAACAATTACACAAATAGGAACTTGTACAATAATAATAAAAATTATAATAATAATTACCAAAATAGAAACCCAAATGATAATACTAACTATAACAATACTAGGAATTACAATAACTATAGTAATAATTATAATAGAAGAAATTATAACAATAGATATACCAAAACTAATTATCCTCCTAAAGCACAACAAAATAATAATGTTAGATTTACAAATATAGAAGAAAATTCGGAAAACTCCGAAAGTCCTCTGGTGTAAAAAATCGAACAAATAAAATATATAATTTAAATTGCAACCTTAATAGCTACATAACTTTAAACTTTGACGATGTAGGGACAATAAAATTACTATTAGACACAGGAGCTGATGTATCACTAATAAAACAAGAAATATTAAGAAAAGACAATACAGTTAACATACAAAAACGGACAAAACTTAGTGGAATAGGCAAAGACGTCCTATTTACAATAGGTGAAACCAAACTAAAGGTCAGCAACCTCTCAACGGTACACACCTTCCAAGTAATAGAAAATGATTTCCCCATCCCATGTGACGGAATCTTGGGGCTTGACTTTATAAAAAAATTCAATTGCACACTCAATTATTCCACCAACAAATTGATAATAGATCCATATAAATCAAGATATAAAATTATAATCAATATAGGGATCAGTCAAACACACATGTATTCCATATCCCACCTAGAACAGAAAAAAATTGTACGCATTCACAATATCCTCAAACAACAATAACATCTTTATCCCTAATCAAGAATTACACCCGGGGGTATTCGTCGGAAACACAATTGCTTCTAAGACTAACCCATATGTCCGCATATTAAATACTAACAACACAGACGTGCAAATTACAAATATAAACCTATTAAATGAAAAACTGTCCGATTATGAAATCTTAAAAATAGACAAACAACATGATTCAAAACATAAATCCACAATAATGAACAAACTAGCACCCCATTTTCCCGATTTCGTGAAAGAACCTCTACATAAATTATGCTCAGAATTTGATGATGTATTCGCAATAGAATCTGAACAAATATCCGTCCAACAATTTCTATAAACAAAAATTAAGACTCAAAGACACAACACCAGTCTACACCAAAAACTACAGGATACGCACACAGTCAAAAAAACGAAATCAATAAACAAGTGGACAAATTGATCAATGATGATATTATTGAACCATCAATGTCTGAGTTCAATAGTCCGATTTTATTGGTTCCTAAAAAGTCGCTACCTGGCAGCAAAGAAAAACGGTGGAGATTGGTAGTTGATTATAGAAAAATTAACAAACAACTAGTAGCGGATACATTCCCACTACCCAGAATGGACGATATCCTTGACCAGCTAGGACGCGCTAAATACTTCTCTTGTTTAGACTTAATGTCAGGATTTCATCAAGTAGAATTAGAAGAAAAATCTCGGGACATAACATCATTTTCCACAGATAAGGGCTCATTCAGATTCAAGCGATTACCATACGGATTAAAAATTGCACCAAACTCGTTTCAAAGAATGATGTCCCTTGCATTCACGGGTCTATCACCATCCCAAACATTCCTTTATATGGATGATCTAATTGTAATTGGTTGCTCTGAAAGTCACATGATCAGAAACTTAAGAGATGTTTTTGAAACTTGCCGAAAATATAACCTAAAATTGCACCCAGACAAATGCTCTTTCTTCAGACATGAAGTTACTTTTCTAGGACACAAATGCACAAATAAAGGAATTTTACCAGACGAAAGCAAGTTCAAAACGATTCAAGATTATCCGACTCCCAAAAATGGCGACGAAGCCAAAAGATTTGTAGCATTCTGTAATTACTACCGTAGATTCATTCCAAACTTTGCATACCATGCACAATTTATCAATAGATTATCTAGGAAAAATGTAGAATTTAACTGGGATGCAAACTGTCAAGCAGCTTTTGAATACTTAAAAAACAAATTATTAAGTCCACAAATACTTCAATATCCAGATTTTAATAAAAAATTCTGTATCACAACTGATGCAAGCAAGATCGCATGTGGAGCCGTCCTCAGCCAAGAATTTGATGGACTCCAATTACCCATATCATACGCATCTAAGGCATTTACAAAAGGCGAAAGCAATAAGTCAACAATAGAGCAAGAATTAACAGCAATACATTGGGCAATTCAATATTTCAAACCATACATATACGGGAAAAAAATTCCTAATCAGAACTGACCATCAGCCATTAACATACCTATTTTCTCTAAAAAACCCATCGTCAAAGCTTACTAGAATAAGGCTAGATTTAGAAGAGTTCGATTTTACTATAGAATACATCAGGGGACAAGAAAATTTCGCAGCAGATGCTCTCTCCAGAATTGAATTTGAAAATATAAAAAACATAGAAACTAATAAAATACTTAAAGTAGCAACAAGATCAGAAACAAAAAAATTAGTACATAAGGAAAACAAAATTAACAATAGCAGAATAGAAGCACCAAGAATATATGAAATAATAAATCCTAGCGAAGCCAAAAAATACGCGCAAATTAAATTCAAAAAATGCAAATGTTTTATTACCAAAAATAAAGAAAAATTACTCTCCTTCAACATAGGCGATTTGATCATTAGTGGAAGAATAGATCTAGATCGATTCCTTCCAAGGCTTGAAAAAGAAGCCGGTGCTCAAAAAATCTATAAACTGAAGATAGACATGTCAGAAAAACTATTAAGGTCACTTACACCTAATGAACTAAAACAAAAAGGAAAAGACACATTAAAACATTTAGAAATAGCAGTTCTACCCCAAGTAAAAGTTATAACAAATAAAGAAGAAATAAGAAATACATTAAATAAATATCATAATGACCCAATAGAGGGAGGTCACTGCGGGGTAAACAGAACACTAGGAAAAATAAAAAGAGATTTCTTTTGGAAAAATATGTCTCGGGATGTTGCAACATACATCAAAAATTGCGAAAAGTGCAAACTAGCCAAAGTAACCAGACACAACCACTCCCCATTAGTCATAACACCAACCCCTGCAACCACTTTTGACACAATAATAATAGATACAATTGGACCATTACCAAAAACAATGAACGGTAATGAATACGCAGTTACTATTATCTGCGATCTGTCCAAATATCTCATATCAATACCAATACCAAACCAAAAAAGTGCAAAAGCGGTTGCAAAGGCAATATTCGAGAAATTCATTTTAATTTACGGTTCAGTGAAAACAATTCTAACAGACATGGGAACAGAATATATGAATTCAATACTAATAGAACTTTGCAAAAATTTTAACATAACTAAAATTAATTCCACGGCGCACCATCATCAAACTCTTGGAACAGTAGAAAGAAGCCATAGAACTTTCAATGAATACATCAGGTCATACATATCCATAAAAAAGACGATTGGGATGAATATCTAGCATACTTCACATATTGCTTTAACACCACTCCATCCAGCGTACATGGTTATGCACCTTTTGAACTAGTCTTTGCAAAACATCCTAAAACTGTCCCATTCTCGTCTGAAACGGTAGAACCCATTTACAACATTGATGATTTCAATAAAGAAATAAAATTTAAATTACAAATAGCACAAAATAGAGCGAAACTGCTTATCGAAAAATTTAAAGCATCACAAAAAGAAACATATGATAAAAACACAAAAAAAGTATCGCTAACTGAAGGACAAGAAATACTTTTAAAAAATGATACAGGACATAAATTAGATAACAAATACACAGGCAAATATACAATAAAGAGCATAGGTCCTAACAATAATATAGTAATAGCGGATGATAAAAACAAAAAGCAAACAGTACATTTAGATAGAATAAAAATAACATAAAAAAGATGTTAGAAAAATATAAATTTTTCTTTTTAAAAAAAGGAGGTGTAGTATACTTTTAGGGATAAGATTAGGGCACATACTTTTAGGGATAGATTATAAGTAATTAGAACTTAAGCATAATGTCTAGCTTTAAGTACCGTTAAGGACACTAGCCATAAGACCAATGTAAACGTTCTCCTATAAATACCGGGCTTGCGGCCCCAATAAATCACTTCAAGTCAAACCTTGCCTTCGCCTTTTTCACGCTCTCTAATCATCCTCTCCTCCCCCACTCCTTAGTCTTCGATGAGGCATCCATCGGGCAAATCTGAGAGTTGCAGCAAAGACTTCACTTCATAGCAGGAATGACAGCGGTTTCGCCAATGAGACACCACCACAGCCGGAGGTTGATTACTCAGATGAGGCGCCCGCCCACACCCAACGTGTGCCCATTCGGTAGGGATTTTCATTTCATTTCTCTTCTCTTTTTTATTTAATTGTCACTAAAATAGACATAGTATGTGTTTAGCATTCAGCTTTGAGCTTGCATTTGAATATTAAATTAAATTTAATTTCCTTTTTTTTTTGTTTGCTTTCTTTTTTTTTTCTTTTTAACCTTTTAATTTCATGTATTGCTATGTATTATTATGTATGTTATCCAACTCAAAAACCACCGCCCACCCTACATTATCGCCGCATTTTGTTTTTGTGTGCTAACCAAAACTATCCACCACGAACTATCTACACCATTTCCATACCAAAAAAATCATCGCGATAAAAAAAAAAACAAAAATAAAAACAGACAACGCGCCGATACCAATTCGCATACCCATACAGTGCCCAGGGATGTGGCCTCTTGGACACTGAATCGTAATTTCCGCAATAGCGTGGACAGCCAAATCGATGACAAAAGTTTGCACCGCTTGAGCCGGCAAAGTGGTGCTGGCATCGGTGGTGCGGGTAAGATGCGCTACGATCTGATTGCCTCCGATGATGAGATACTCCAGGCATCGAGTGCTGGCCTCAAGCGTACGAAATCATTTTGGAAATTTGGCGGTGGACGCAGATGAGGGCGAAAGCGATGAGCAAGGAACACTTAAACTGAGCGATGTTAATAACTTTTTCGATGACAATCTAATATCAAAGACCAATGGCGGCAGCGGCGGCGGCGGAGGTGGTGTCGTTGGTGACGGTGGTCATGGTCATGGACATGGACATGGTTTGGTAATGAAGACAGTTAAACGACAGGATATACTCAAGCAATACTATTCCAGTGAGGATGATGAATCCGATGCGGAATTAAAGTCAACTAGCTCCGATCCCTACGATTGCATTGTGATCAATGATCATCTGGTGCGCAAGGATGACAAATTGCGGGCACATCATCATCACCAGCAGCAGCAGCAGCAACAGCAACATCAGCAAATGGAATTTCACACATTTCGCTCATCCACATCGACCACAGCAATGAATACGCTAAAGAAATCATTATCCAAGGAACACGATAGCAGCACACTGACTCGCAATTCGAATGCCAATCCCGGTGCTCCCACAGCCACAATATTGCCACGTACCCGCCTTCTTAAGTCATCGTCGTCGTCCAGTAACAACAACAACAACGGCCATCACAAAAGTACCACATTGGAGCGTAACTCTAAATTGCATTCGGGCAACAAAAGCTATGGCCCTTGGTATGATTTCTGGGATCAGGAACAACAACATGGCATGACAGGACAAAAGTCATCGAGTGCCAAATTGAAATGATGTGAAAACAAAAGATCGAGTGAGTTCAGTTTCGGTGTTTTCTTACCAGAGAAAATTAGCAAGAGAGAGAGAGAGAGAGAGAGAGAGCAAATGCATGTATAATAAGTATAATAAGGTCAATTGGGGGAAAGAATAATATTGATTTTCTATAATTTCTGCATGTTCGAAATTTTGTTTTCCAAATAATCACTTAACTTGACAAAATGTGAGAAATGTTTCAAAAAATGTTTCATTCTTGTTGCCTGGCATTCTGCACATGTGTTTTTTTTTTTTGCAATCTAGATTTAAGCCACAAAGGATATGAATATACATATATACATCCTTATATATGTAGTGTATGCTTGTAATTTCCCTGTTTTCATTTTTATTTTCACTTTTCTTTTAGCAGGCGTCGTGGCGTATATCGCAATTTTTCAATAGATTACATGTAAAAAGTAAAACAAAAGATAAAAGATGTTGATTAATCCATTCCACACAATCCCATGACACAGGAGCGTCGTCGGTATGGCTTTGTGTTGGAGCGTCAGTGTTCGATAGCCAAACATTGGATGGCCTATCATACCACCGGAAAAACAGTAATTGGTAATAATTTCGAAAATTGGCAAGAAATTGAGAGCGGCTATAGCAACAATAACAATAAAATCACGCAGCATCGATGCCCCCTACGGCGATATGCGTACATTGCATGAGCGTGAGAATATGGGCGGAATATTGGGTGGTAGGAGTGGAGGATCGGCTCATTATGCCCAGAATTCATTGCCACGCGCCAAATCTGACTTTGATTTGGCATTGATTGGCACAGGACCAATGTCGGGTAATATAGATATAAATATATATACATATAAATGTACAGATGGATAGATTCTAGCTATTAATAAAGACTCTGTTCTTGGCACACAGGCAATAAACACAAAATTATTGAGGAGCAACTTACACAGTTTAGCGATGATCGTGATCGTGATCATGAGCGTGGCGATCACTTGAGGACTCAGCACTTTGGTTGATTCCCAGTTGCCTATACCAATGCCAATCGGTAGTTTGGCCATATCTGGAGCTGGACGCCGTTATGAGAATATGCGCATAAGCTATGAGCGCAATGGCGCCTCATCCAGTGGCCTAAGAAGCTATCATGATCAGCAGCAGCAGCAGCAACACAATCAATACATGTCCGAGGAAAATGAGACGGCAACCTATCGTCGTCGTCGCAATCACAGCACAGAGGAATCCTCTTCGCCTACCCGTATGTTTGGCGACACCATTAAACAGCAGAAGAAATATCGTGGCATTAGCTCCGGCGGTGGCAATCCACGTCCTGGTCCACCGCCCACATTGCCAGCTCCAGTGCCAAATGGTGGCCAGCAGCAGCAGCAAAGTCAAACGTCACGCATTTTAAATAGTTCGCAGAGTTTTTGTGCCACCAATGGAGTGCCAGCTGCTGTTGAGCGGCGTAAACAGAAGCTATTGAATTGTGTCCATGTGGGTAACTCAGCATTCCATCAATTCATTCGCTCTCTAATCATCCCTCTCCTCCCCCACTCCTTAGTCTTCGATGAGGCATCCATCGGGCAAATCTGGAGTTGCAGCAAAGACTTCACTTCATAGCAGGAATGACAGCGGTTTCGCCAATGAGACACCACCACAGCCGGAGGTTGATTACTCAGATGAGGAGCCGGCCACCCAACGTGTGCCCATTCGGTAGGGATTTTCATTTCATTTCTCTTCTCTTTTTATTTAATTGTCACTAAAATAGACATAGTATGTGTTTAGCATTCAGCTTTGAGCTTGCATTTGAATATTAAATTAAATTTAATTTCCTTTTTTGTTTGCTTTTTTTTTTTTCTTTTTAACCTTTTAATTTCATGTATTGCTATGTATTATTATGTATGTTATCCAACTCAAAAACCACCGCCCACCCTACATTATCGCCGCATTTTGTTTTTGTGTGCTAACCAAAACTATCCACCACGAACTATCTACACCATTTCCATACCAAAAAAATCATCGCGATAAAAAAAAAAAAATAAAAACAGACAACGCGCCGATACCAATTCGCATACCCATACAGTGCCCAGGGATGTGGCCTCTTGGACACTGAATCGTAATTTCCGCAATAGCGTGGACAGCCAAATCGATGACAAAAGTTTGCACCGCTTGAGCCGGCAAAGTGGTGCTGGCATCGGTGGTGCGGGTAAGATGCGCTACGATCTGATTGCCTCCGATGATGAGATACTCCAGGCATCGAGTGCTGGCCTCAAGCGTACGAAATCATTTTGGAAATTTGGCGGTGGACGCAGATGAGGGCGAAAGCGATGAGCAAGGAACACTTAAACTGAGCGATGTTAATAACTTTTTCGATGACAATCTAATATCAAAGACCAATGGCGGCAGCGGCGGCGGCGGAGGTGGTGTCGTTGGTGACGGTGGTCATGGTCATGGACATGGACATGGTTTGGTAATGAAGACAGTTAAACGACAGGATATACTCAAGCAATACTATTCCAGTGAGGATGATGAATCCGATGCGGAATTAAAGTCAACTAGCTCCGATCCCTACGATTGCATTGTGATCAATGATCATCTGGTGCGCAAGGATGACAAATTGCGGGCACATCATCATCACCAGCAGCAGCAGCAGCAACAGCAACATCAGCAAATGGAATTTCACACATTTCGCTCATCCACATCGACCACAGCAATGAATACGCTAAAGAAATCATTATCCAAGGAACACGATAGCAGCACACTGACTCGCAATTCGAATGCCAATCCCGGTGCTCCCACAGCCACAATATTGCCACGTACCCGCCTTCTTAAGTCATCGTCGTCGTCCAGTAACAACAACAACAACGGCCATCACAAAAGTACCACATTGGAGCGTAACTCTAAATTGCATTCGGGCAACAAAAGCTATGGCCCTTGGTATGATTTCTGGGATCAGGAACAACAACATGGCATGACAGGACAAAAGTCATCGAGTGCCAAATTGAAATGATGTGAAAACAAAAGATCGAGTGAGTTCAGTTTCGGTGTTTTCTTACCAGAGAAGAAAATGAGCAGAAGAGAGAGAGAGAGAGAGAGATAGAGCAAATGCATGTATAATAAGTATAATAAGGTCAACTGGGGAAAGAATAATATTGATTTTCTATAATTTCTGCATGTTCGAAATTTTGTTTTCCAAATAATCACTTAACTTGACAAAATGTGAGAAATGTTTCAAAAAATGTTTCATTCTTGTTGCCTGGCATTCTGCACATGTGTTTTTTTTTTTTGCAATCTAGATTTAAGCCACAAAGGATATGAATATACATATATACATCCTTATATATGTAGTGTATGCTTGTAATTTCCCTGTTTTCATTTTTATTTTCACTTTTCTTTTAGCAGGCGTCGTGGCGTATATCGCAATTTTTCAATAGATTACATGTAAAAAGTAAAACAAAAGATAAAAGATGTTGATTAATCCATTCCACACAATTTCGTCCATTCGCTTAACAATCTTTGCAGAGCCTCCCAATTTGCCACTGTGAAATTGCGTCACACCAAGACCAACGATCGCTCCGCTCCAATGATCTATCGAAGCGTTAACAAGTAGCAACGACAGCGTAAGGTGGAGTTTCAGTTATGACCAAACTTCAGCCACAAAAAGATTAAAAAATACAATATACTACACTGAATACAAAAAGCGAGCAACATTCAGAAATCGTATCAGATAGAAGCTCTACATATATACATAGATATATAGATCTACTTTAATCGAACATTTTATTAAACGTGTCTACAATAAACTTTTATATATATACGATATATACCAACAAATATAAAATACATACATTATATGCAATATAATACCTTATACTAGTTCCAGTTTTGCACTGGGTTTGGATTTTTAATTTTTTTAAATTTTTTTTTTTTTTTTTATTGTAATAGTCATTAAGCTGTATTGTTTGTTAAAGAATTATATAATGTTTTAGGTACTTGTATGTTAAAGGTCACATCGAAATGTATATGCAATTATTATGCTGAATAAAATGGAAAATTGATATAAAAACAAAACGAAACGCGTGAGAGACGATGAAAGGTTTTGATAAAAACCGTTAGATTACTTGAAATCTTTGATCCCTTAGCTCTGGCTGTTTTATGGTCGTCCTTTTCTTAGCTTTTTAATGTTTTTAAATTTAAATTGGATTGTTGGAGTGATTTTAGTCATGATTTTTACATGATTTGCTAATTAAATCTCTCAACGGTTTCAAAAGTAGAAATGCTGGAATTATGAAATACATGTAGCTAAAAAGTATGCAACAAAATAGTTAAAATGCTCCTAAATGGCCTCAAGCAGCCCTTAAGAATGTATGTATATATGACAGTGAAATGTTGCCAGGCTTTATAAAACAAAATAGTGCGCAGGGAACGCAAATATATTCCGTTAAATTTTGCAATTTCATTTAAATAAAATAATATTTTGAATTTAAAAAAATTAAATAAAAGACACTTGGATGTATGCCACAAAAATGAGAAAGGAGAAAAAAAAATTGAAATTAACAAATGATTTCAATTGACCCGGCAAAAAACAACACTGATTTCAATTGACCCGCCAAAAAACAACACTGTTCAAAGCAAGCGCAAAAAAGCAAGACAATCTGGCAGCGCCAAAGTGTAGAATAAATGCGTTTACCAACACTAAACTGCAATCTAGCGGATTGTAGCCGCTTTTCAACACTGATAGGTTTGTTTCGATAATGTCGATTACGATAGGTTTTGCTGCGATAATATAAATTTGGTAAATATTTACTATCGCTACTCGAGATTTTAGTGTTGGATAATAAAAAACGGCTTAAAAAATCCGCTAAATTGCGTTTTAGTGTTGGTTAACGCAGTTATTTTAGGTTTTGGTGTTGCCAGACTGTCTTGTTTTTTGGCGCGTATTTTAAACAGTGTTTTCTTTTAAAGGAATTTTTAATTAATTTGAATTTTAATTGCTGTCATTCCGACACAAGAAGGTTTGATAATAACGCGATCAAATTGTTAAACACCAGGCTTGTTTTCTATTCCCTATTTTATCTTAATTAAATTCAATATTCCATTTATGTAAATACATATGTAGGTAAACATATTCAACCTTTAACTTTACGTCATTGCCCATTGAAATAAACCTAATTGCACTGAACTATAACAATTAACACACTATTATATATGTCAATTACTTAATTGACACTTGATTAATAAGTCAAAGCCTACTAGATAGTTGACAGGCATGTCAATTGTAGCCCTGGCATTACCTTTGCAGCGGCTGCAGATTGACGTCTGGAATGTTGCTGGGAATGTTGACTTTGCAGGATGACAAGCATCTTTGCCTTAGCAACATGTTTAGAAACAAATATGTCAATCTGTCATCAGGTCAGGTCCTATATAAAGGGGAGCCTCGGGCTAGAGAGGCCAGTGAAGAAATCCCCCTGGGGAACTAACCTTACAGAAAAAGTCTAAAAGTGAAAAGTAACAGACTAAGTGAAATAAAAGTCTAAGTGAAATAAAAGTTACTAAGTGAACGTCTCCAATAAGAACTATGAGCGAGGCGAGCAAGAACCCTGACGTCCCGACCGACGTCCCGACATCAGAAGTGGGATCAATTCAAGACCAACAATAAATAAGGAGCAGTTTCGCATTTTATTAGAACAACAAAATCGAAACTTCTGGGAACTAGCAAAAACTTTTCGCCTAGTGAGTCTCGACAAGATGGTGAAAGTGTGCTACCGAAATTTAACTCCGACGCTGCTGGAGTCAACGCCACGCAATGGTGTGCTACGGTAAACATCGTTCTAAAAGAAAAACCATTGCAAGGTAGTGCGTTAATTTTGGCCATTGGAAGGAAGCTCTTCGCAGTGGTTATCGCAGATTTGCTACCCAGGCATCATATGGGATCAATTTAGACAGCTTTTCGAGCAAATATACGAAAACTCCGAGAGACCGGCCGCAACTATTTTGAATTTTCTGAACAGTCTTCCAAATTCTAGCGAGTCTCTTGCCGTGTGTGCGAGTCGACTAATGACGTCACTTTTAACAAAATGACGCAGCATGGACCATGAGCAAATTGCTGCGTCGGTTGTTCTTGGTCATTTAGCAAACTATGACCGCAGACTACAACGAATTGCGTTCACAGGGACTATGCGCAGCAGACGAGACTTACAGTCCGAGTTACAAGTCTTTTCGTGTGACAATAAGCGGTCCAGCTCTTCAGACGATTATTCAATTGCAAAGCGTGCTAAAACATTGCCAATCAAATGTTACTCATGTGGGAAGCTTGGACACAGGAAGTCGGAATGCAGAGCGCAGAAACCTACATCAGCACGCTTCGTCATTGCGTGCTAAAGTCGTGACATGCTATTGATGTCAAGAGCCGGGACACATCTCTACTCAATGCCCCAAGAATTCGGATGGTGACGCAGGATCACGTGTGCATAAGAGGGTTAACCTATGTGTCAGTGACGAACCAAAAGCAATTATGTTGCACCGAGGTGAGAATTTTCCGATTACATTTGATTCAGGCGCAGAATGCTCGTTGGTCAAATAGAGCATAGCACACAAACTGGGAAAAGAACAAATAATATCATTAAGGGAATTGGTAATGTTAGTGTAGTTTCGTCAATTCAAATCACAAGTAATGTGATGATAAATGGAAATTGTATCGAAGTAGTATTTCATGTAGTCCAAGATAATAATATGAAAAATAATATTGTGATTGGCCGCGAAATTTTAGCACAAGAATATTCTGCTATAGTATCAACAGAAGGTGTGGAAATGATTAAAGACAAAACAGTTAACGTTTGTTCTGTAAAAAGTTACGAAAATGATTTTAATAATTTAACAACTGAAGCACAGGGAGAATCAGAATAAAAATCAATTGTTAAGATTGTTAAGAAAGCATTCAAACTACTGGTGTAATGTCAATTCGATTAGTAGAACCCACCAAGACTGTGCAAAGACGCTCTTACAGATTCAGTCCCAGTGAGAGAGAGATAGTACGCGAAAGGTTAAGAGAGTTACTTAGATGCAACATTATCCGCCCAAGTTGTTCTCCGTATGCCAGTCCTATGTTGCTTGTAAAAAAGAAAAATGGGTCCGATCGTTTATGTATTGACTAGCGAGAATTAAACTCAAATACCGTTGCTGACAAATACCCCTTGCCGCTCATTAGTGATCAGATTGATAGGTTGCGCGGTTCGTATTACTTTACTTGTTTAGATATGGCTAGTGGTTTTCACCAAATTCCAATTCACCCCGATTCCGTTGAATATACTGCATTTGTGACTCCGGATGGCCAATATGAATTTCTTACAATGCCTTTCGGACTCAAAAATGCCCCTTCCGTTTTTCAAAGGACAGTTATGCAAGCTTTAGGCAATCTTGCATATTCATATGTAATTGTCTATATGGACGACATTATGATCGTGTCACCAACAATTGGGTTAGGCTTGGAAAGATTGAGAATAGTATTGAACGTTCTGACAAGGGCTGGATTCATCTTCAATAACTCGAGAATGTTCGAAAAAAATAGTAACTGTCCTAACTGGCTAGATATCACTCATACGAGTTGGAAACATTGGCTGTGGTTGCTTCTGTAAAACACTTTCGTCATTATCTGCTTGGGCGAAAGTTTGTGGTATATACTGATTGTAATTCGCTTAAGGCTTCACGGACAAAGATAGACTTAACACCAAGAGTTCATCGCTGGTGGGCCTATCTGCAATCCTTCGATTTTGATATCCAATATAGAGAGGGAAAACGCATGGCTCATGCAGACTTCTTTTCCAGGAATCTAGTTCCTTCAAAGCCACAACTTGTGTTAGAAAAAATCACCGAGAAGCGAATAAACTTAGCTGAGATTTCAAGCGAGTGGCTTCTTTCGGAGCAGAAATTAGATCCAGAGATTGTAGAAATAGTTCGCAAGCTCAATTCTAACGAGCAACAAGACGATTTAATTAAATCCTATGATTTAAGGAAAGGTCTCTTACATCGCAAGATTCAAAGAAACAGTAGAACACGTTGTCTACCGGTGGTGCCACGAACGTTTAGATGGTCCGTGGTAAATCAAGCACACGAGTCAATTATGCACCTTGGTTGGCAGAAAACTATTGACAAGCTCTACCAATATTATTGGTTTCATAACATGAATAAATATGTTCGCAAGTTTGTAAATAATTGCATTACTTGTAGGACTTCCAAGTCGCCTTCTGTGAAAATACAAGCTGAGCTCCATCCAATCGCGAAGGTGAACATCCCTTGGCACAATGTTCACATAGACATTTCCGGAAAGTTGAGCGGTAAAAGTGACCTAAAAGAATATGTCATCGTTCAGATTGATGGCTTCACGAAATTTGTACACCTTTATCACACCCTTAAAATAGACACAGAAAGCTGCGTTAAGGCCTTAAAAGCCTCGATTGCCCTATTCGGGGTACAAAATCGTATCATCACAATATATAAAACTTCATCTAATCGCAACTGGGGCAAGTCGTGCAAACGGTCAGGTTGAGCGTGTTATGAGTACACTCAAAAATTTGCTAACTGCTGTCGAGTCGAGCCAAAGATCCTGGCAGGATGCACTTGGCGAGGTTCAGCTTGCATTAAATTGCACAGTTAATCGTGCAACTGAAGCGAGCCCGTTGGAAATGTTGATAGGAAAAGAGGCTCGACCGATAGGGTTAATTCCACCAGTGGACACAGAAATTGAGATTGATTTGAACAGTGTTCGGACTCGTGCCAGTGATAAGATGAAGAGTTTGGCTGAGTATGATAAACAACGCTTTGACAAAACTAAGGCCACGGTTGTAAGGCATAATGTCGGTGACTATGTTCTGCTAAGAAACGAGGAGAGACACCAAACGAAATTAGACCCGAAATTCAAGGGCCCATTTTTGGTTACTGAAGTCCTGGAAGCGGACAGATATACGTTAAAATCGCTAACAAATAAACGGCTTTACAAATACTGTCATGAAGACACTAGAAGAATTCCAGATGGTAAAATTCCTGATGAATTGGATATTGATAATGAAAATTAGAGCTTATCAGAGAATATAATTGAGACAGAGTGTCCCGTCCAAGTGAGACGATGAATTAAATTTATTATTTTGTTTTATTTATATTTTTTTATATATTGGACATTCATTTTCTGGCACACGTTCATTTGAAAGTTAAGCAAATACTTTGTTATTTTGTTGAGATCGCATAGTGCAAGCACAATGATTAATTGTTTTGTTAAAATTTAAGTAAAATTTTTGAATTTAAAAAAAAAAAAAAAAAAAGAATGAAGAAGAAGAGGAAGAAGATACTCTGTATGGTATGGTTAAGAATAAAACTTAAGTTCAGTTTATATTATGAAACTCAAAACGTGTCTCTGAACTTGATATTTGGTCATTACACGAGGATGTGTGAATGGCAGAATGGTTATCCGTCTGGGAGAGACGATGGTTATCCGTTGGTGGTTATCCGTCTGGGGAAGACGATGGTTATCCGTCTGGGAAAGACGATGGTTATCCGTCTGGGAAAGACGATGGTTATCCGTCTGGGAAAGACGATGGTTATCCGTCTGGGAAAGACGATGTTTGGTTATCCGTCTAGGAGAGACGATGGTTAGCCGTCTAGGAAAGACGATGTTTTGTTATCCGTCTAGGAAAGACGATGTTTTGTTATCCGTCTAGGAGAGACGATGTTTGGTTATCCGTCTATGAGACGATGATCGAGTTTGGAGTTAAAAATTAAAATATTACACGAGGACGTGTAAAGGTCAGGATGGCCGTGTCAATTAAGTGATTAATAAGTCAAAGCCTACTAGATAGTTGACAGGCATGTCAATTGTAGCCCTGGCATTACCTTTGCAGCGGCTGCAGATTGACGTCTGGAATGTTGCTGGGAATGTTGACTTTGCAGGATGACAAGCATCTTTGCCTTAGCAACATGTTTAGAAACAAATCTGTCAATCTGTCATCAGGTCAGGTCCTATATAAAGGGGAGCCTCGGGCTAGAGAGGCCAGTGAAGAAATCCCCCTGGGGAACTAACCTTACAGAAAAAGTCTAAAAGTGAAAAGTAAAAGACTAAGTGAAATAAAAGTCTAAGTGAAATAAAAGTTACTAAGTGAACGTCTCCAATAAGAACTATGAGCGAGGCGAGCAAGAACCCTGACGTCCCGACCGACGTCCCGACATATACATACATAAATTTCTGCCAATTCCCCCTTTAAGAAATACAATTTTTTTTGTCACCAGTCCATTTGAATTTGCCGGAAAAATTTAAATTTAGATTCAGCTATTTTTAGCTTTAATCCCGCTAAAAAACTCAATTTTCTTTTGTTAATTACACAAAAACTACGAAATAAATCGCCAAGGCGCACCTGAGGTCGTGCTCGTGGAATTTTTCTCTTTCGTTTGATACCAAATTTATGTACTTTAAGCGCGTTTTGGGCCCGAGTAGTGATAGTAAATATTTACCATAAATTTTAGCTTTTTTAGCTAGTGGAGCTGACTACAAAGTAGCCAAGCTGGCAGCACAAATTGCGAATGGAGTAGGCGGCGACAATGTGAAAACTTTATCAGTCTCTCGTCGTGTGCTTGTCGTTGCTCGTCTAGGGAAAAAATGTAAATTATTGTGAGGAACATTATAATTAACTATAATATCCCACACAACAAGCCAGCAGCAGCACAATCAAACGGTGCAAAGGATGCACCAGATACAAGATAAAGCCGAGACACAAACCAAACGTACGATATACGACCGAACTTGCTGCTGATGGATCGAACCGATTCAATATAAGTGGTCTACGATCAAACTTGGCTCAGTCGAACCACACGCAACCGCTGGCGATTTCGTACAAGCGGGAAGATGCGTGGGAAGCATAATGCAAAAACCGATATGCACACACATGCGATGGGCAACCAAGTCCAACATGGCTCGATCGAACCAACCCGAACCCATGACTTACGAACAAGCATGGCTCGATCGAACCGCATGCGACCGCTGGCGATTTCGTACAAGCGGGAAGATGCAAAGAAACCGATGTGCACACACACACGATGGGCCGCCAATAGGAAGGCGACGCCAACATGAGAAAGTGATGCAAGTCAATATGTACAAGCAAGAAAGACAAGGACACGCATAGCAACAAGTGGATGCGTGGGTGAAAGCAGAGGGCCGATGGAAATGTTCCAGCTGTATAGCGGTACTACAACAATCTATTCCTGAGGCCGTGGGAGCTGCCTATATAAAGGCAACGCCCATCAACCAAAAAGCATCAAGTCATCAAGTCGTGATCAAGTAACAAGTAAATCAGGCCTTACGAGTACCTTAAGAACTTATCAAGGAAACACAAGGAGCAGCAGAAAAACTGGGAACTATACAGGCCTTACAAGTAACCTGTACAGTTCATCCGATAGCAACAAAGTCCTTCAATAAGGATAACAAACACCGTGCCCAAGCTAGAGTAAATTGGAGAGAAGCCAAGCATTTCCAGGAGTATGCAAAGTCAGTGGTAGGCACGGGGGATATATCCTACTGCTGTCCAGGTCCAGAACTACCGTAGAGAAACTTGTCATATCCAACCAAGCTCCTTAAACAATCGTAAATAAACATACCACCAAAACAAATCAATAAACAAACATGTTCTAATTTCACCGGGGCACAAAATAAATTTTGTTGTGCCGAACCTAGCCCAAGAGATAGCATAGATATCCCAAGGGACGAGAAAGGATCGCCCAACGTGCTATACTGGTGAAATTTTAAACAAAACCAAAAGTTTGAAAATTGTAAAAGAAAACATCAAAATGGGGAAAGGATGGATGTACCACATGAAGAAGGAGGATCTGCTACAAACAGGCCAAAGGATCGGAGTCAACATGAACGGCACGGTAGAGGAGATGAGAAAACAACTCGGCGAATGGATAGACAACAACGAGTCTGATCCAGAGTGGAGAGAGGAGATAAGAAGATTAGAACTCAAGTTCACAAAAATGTCCAAGCAAAAACCAGAAACAAGCGCAGCACAGTCAGGCGAGAATGGTGAGAACAAGGAGGCCGAGGGGTTCAAAAAAATAAATGTCGCTACGCTAGCGATTCCTCCATTTGCACCTCCAAGATGGGGAAGCGAAGGAGCATTAGACAGCACCGACACAAAGAGGGACTTAATGAGACAAACGCTAGAGTTTATAGAACAAATCGAGTGGTCAGCAGACATGTATGGCATCGAGATGGACATGATCCCAAGAGCAATGCCAGAACTACTGAAAGACAAAGCACTCAAGTGGTACGTCGCAAACAATAAGCAGTGGCGATCGTGGAAGGAGTTCGTTGAGGGCTTCAAGAAATACTTCCTGCCAAGAGGGTTCTTCAACAAATTGGCTGATCAAGTGAAAAATCGCAAACAAAACAGAAACGAGTATTTCAAGGACTATATGGTCGACATGCAAACAATGATGAGACCCCTTAAAATACCAGAGTACGAGCAATTGGAGGTCATATTAGAAAATTGCACTCCAGATTTGAGGATATTCGTTCGGCCGCACAGAGTCAGAAACCTAGATGAGCTGATGCAGTTGGCGGAAGAACATGAGATGCTTGAACAAGAACTATCAGATTTCCATCGCCCAAATAATGCTCAAAGAACACACAACAACCAATCAAGCCACAGAGGAGGAAATAATTACAGGCCACCAGTCACACAGTGCCGAAGATGCCAAGACAACAGCAAGGAGAACAATTCAAGACGAAGCCAAGAAAATAAAAACATCCAAGAGGGAAGAGTCTTGAACCCAAACCAGGCATGCCGCAGATGCGGGGGTGCCGGACACTGGGCAGCAACAATCAGAGACTCAATTTCTGTTGGCAGTGTGGAAGGATTGGGAAAAGAATAAAAGAATGTTGTTGGAGTTCGGGAAACGAAAGGCGGTTCCAGCCTATCAGGGGCGAGCAGGGACCCAGCCAACAAGCTCCTCACCACTAATAGGTCAACTAGTAGAGGAAGAGGATCAATTGTCAGCAATTATCGAAGTAGCAGGAGTCCAGATGAAAGCGACAATTGACTCCGGAGTCACGAGCAGTTTTATCAGCAAACAAATGTTGGAAACGGTGGAAAACAAAGACCGAGAGATTACGAACAAGCAAGTATACATGGCGGACGGGAAGGTGAGAGACATCAACGAGCAGTGGACAGGACACGTTCGATTCGGAAACAAAGAAATGATCATAACATTTCTCATCATGCCAGACGGAATAGATGCTATAATCTTAGAATGGAATTTCTTAAGGCTGATGAATACCGAAACAGCATGCGGAGGCCACAGTATAAAAATTCCAACGGTGAAGAGGATGCAGGGCAGGATAACCGAACGCATATCGATCGTGGTGACACAGAAGGAAGAGCAAACAGAGATACAAAGGTTTCTAGAACACGAACTGATGGAATTGGGGAAAATCAAGGGATCATCAAAAGTAGGGATACACAGGACCAAGTCATTGGCCCAGAAATGATACCAAACGCGTTCGCCTACCAAGATGACATAGTGGTAGTAAGCAAAACAATCAAAGAACACATGGACCACCTGCAAGAAGTGTTCAGGAGATTGAAAGAAGCAAACTTAAGAATAAATGCGGAAAAGTGCCAATTCTTCAGAAAAGAGCTAAAGTTTCTAGGCCACTTGGTAACAGAAAACGGTATTCCAACGGACCCAAACAAGGTGGCAGCAATAGCTCAATTGAAGCCGCCCACGTGCAAAAAAGAATTACGGCAATATCTAGGAGTGGCTTCGTGTAGTATATTGATACAAATAATCATTCAATACAATAAGCTCAACTTGTAACACTTTGTTGCAAGTATAAACAATTCAACATATACGCATTAAAATATAATTGTGCACTTGAATATGTTCATGTGTATACATTGAAGTATTCACATAAACATATTCACATAAACATCCAATTAAGCATGAACATATATGTATGTACATTTGTATATGCACATACATATATTCACATAAGTGCTGTATGCACAAGCGTAACATGAGCTAGAGCCAGGCCAGCGTGGGACCGCTGACCAAGCACTTTGATGCATGCGCTCCAACAGTATATATGTATGTACTGACACTCTCCTCTCTTTTGTAGCTGTCGCATAAGACGCAGCATAAGAATATGTATGTAAAATTAGCTTAAGCAAGAATAATTTGGAATAAAGAATAAATCTAAAAACTACAATCAAACGGCACAGTTGTGTCCGATCTTACATTCTTTAAACCTAATGGAACCCGGTCAAGGAAGGTTCTACATGGCGACCGTGACAGTGGTCACAAATTAATAAAGTGACCTGGAGACCGTCACCACTGTGACAAATCAACAAAAGAAAGTGGAGACCTATTAAAATCCACGCAAATCAACAAAAGAAAGTGGAGACCCATTAAAATCCACGCAAATCTGCGTTGGAGGAGCAAAGGATTTTGCTAACACTTTGTTGCAAGTATAAACAATTAAACATATACGCATTAAAATATAATTGTGCACTTGAATATGTTCATATGTATACATCGAAGTATTCACATAAACATATTCAAGTAAACATACAATTAAGCATGAACATATATGTATGTACATTTGTATATGCACATACATATTCACATAAGCACTGTATGCACAAGCGTAACATGAGCTAGAGCCAGGCCAGCAAGTGAAGTGTAAAATTAGCCTAAGCAAAAGAATAATTTGGAATAAAGAATCATTTCTAAAACACCAGTCAACCGACAGACGTGTCTTTTATTATTATATATATATATTCTACAACCCAATGGAATTCGGTCAAAGGAGTTTTTATATGGCGACCGTGACAGGACCTGAGCTGCACACAACATATATAAATTATAATAACATAATTTTATATTGAAAAGCGATGACAACTAAATGATGCTGCGACAACTAATATATGGAAAAGCGATGACAACTAAATGATGCTGCAACTTGTTGGCAAGAAAAGAAACAACTGACAGAGATTGTAGCAACAACAACAACACAGAACAGAACAGAGAACAGCATAAACAACAGAGACATTAAACATTTAAAGCTAAAGAACAGCTATCAACATCAGCTTCAACACCATAATCCTGAAGATATCTAGTGAATATATTTGAGTCTCGTTCGTTTTCCCAACGATAAACATCAGCATCAGTTTGAATACAAAGAAAATCGAATGAACAACGGTGAAGATATTCCCTTTGCGGAATCTGCTCCTGTCGAGCAAAGGGATGCACTGACGCTAGAAGAAGCGTTAGAGCTGTATCCCAACGATGGACCACGGCCACTAACAAGAGAGGGAGTACAGAGCCCGGCAGCAGACGAGAATCCCCAAAAAGACGGAAACGAGGCGTTGAGGGTGAGACGCCTGCTCACCCAGAAAAGACTGCAGCAGGATTTACTAAAGGCCAGCACCAACGAAGAAGACCGTACAACGCTGCATAGAGCGTATCGAGAACCTGAAAACTGAACTTCGCCAAAGAGCGAAGAAATGCAAGGGGGCCGCAGAAATGCGCAAGCCTTAACTTGCCTTTAATTTAATAATTATAATTATAAGCCTAATAGCAAGTTGAAGCACGAAAGTGCAACTTGCGAATTTACTAACTTTCTGCTAGGCTATTACTAACAATGTGGTTGGAGAATTTTTTTTATATAAAATTTTTTTATTTCTAAATAACAATAACAAATGAAATATATATCTGAATTGTGAGCCAACCACATGCTCTATAATTTTTCCACGTCTCTGGCTCGCTGTGCAAGACACAGTTGAGATAAAATTTTTTTTCTTTTTGTCGTATAAAAAAACAAATTTTTAATTATTTTTTTTTTAAATAAAATTTTTTAAAATTCATGAATCCATAACAATTTTTTTTTTTATTCAAATTCAAATTTTTATAATTATAATTTGTATTATAGCAAATAAGACAAAAGCTTGAAATACATATATAAAAAAAAAATTTAAAAAAATTAATTTCTAAACAAAAGGTTTTGAGCTGTTTTTAGGGGCTCTTGTTCCTATATGTATATTTTTATACCCTTGCAGAGGGTATTATAAAATTGGTCAGATGTTTGTAACGCACAGAAGGGGACGTTTCCGACCACATAAAGTATATATATTCTTTATCAGCATGAGAAGCTGAGTCGATATAGCCATGTCCGTCTGTCCGTCCGTCCGTCTGTGCAAATCAACTTCACGCCGGCATCTTAAGAGCTATCGGAATGAAATTTCATATTTGAGCTACTTTTAGCCGGGAGATGATAAAGTATGAAAATTATGAGGATCGGGCCACTATATCATATAGTTCTAGAACAAACATTTTTGCAAAAATTGAGTATCCCCATGAAATTTACCAATATGATAGTATTTGACAGAAATTGACAGATCCCAAAATTTGAATCTGATCGGATAAATAGAACAGAAGTTACAGTCAACACAAATCGGTTCAAATGATGACCTAGTAGACAGCAAGCAGCGCTGTTTGCTGCCGGCAGCGCTGCTTGCTCAAACATAGCTACATGCATACACACACACAGACGCAGCGCTACAAGAACTGTATGTGTATGCGTGTTGTGCTTTGCTTGGGGAATGATTCAAGAAGAAAGAAAATTTATTATAAAAGGAGAAATAATTTGAATGTTTTGTTTGTGAATTGATGAATTCAGTTGCAGGGAAAGAAATTTCAAAATGTAAAATAATTATTGCGAAAGACTGCAAGGGTATATAAACTTTGGCATTGCCGAAGTTAGCTTCTTGATATTTTTTTTCTTCTCTTGTCCCCGTATTTGTCATATTAATGTTATTAAATTAAAATAGTCTCATATAGGAGCGTTAGTCAGTGAGATTATTATTAGAATTATATAAAAAAAATTTTTTTTAATAAACTCCATATGTTCGATAATTCCATAAGTAAATTTGATGATATATCTCTTATATCCACAATGGGGTTAATAGAAACAAAATCAGTGGACTCCACTGCTAATGTAATAAATAAAATCGAATCATCAAATACTGATTTGAGGTTAACGAAAATATTGTTATTGATGATTGTCGTAGTAATGTGCGCATATGTATTATATAAAGCTTACCTATTGCACAATAAATGTGTAACCAAAAGAGCCCTAAGCCAAGACCTAGATAAGGTCTAAAAATATATATGCACGCAAGCGACTATAGATTAAAGGAAAGTCTGAAAAATAATGGCGACTCTAGATAGATATTTTCAAAAAAATAAACGCTAGGCATCCCAGTATTGTCCAAGATTTAATTGAGGTTTTTAGAAATGAGCAGATCAATTCACCACAAAACTCAAGATGCTTGGTACAAATTAGATCAGCTTACCTCAATATAACGGGAGAAGATTTCCCAGTTCGAGGAGACTCTAGGGTACAGATGAGTTTCATACTTACAGTACCATATGTATGCTGTTTTTCAAATGAAGCAGGCACATATCGTTTCTACCTAATGGAGGAACCAAGGCAGTAAGACCACATGATTTTTTTATATATAAATACATCCGTACTAATAGGCTTAACAAGTTAGTGTAGAATATGGATTAGAAAGAAACAAAAAAGCTACAAAAATATTTACCTTTCCTCGATTTCCTGATACAATCAGGCGAAACAAATCATAAATACAAGGAAATAAGGTATTGGATAGCCCACAACTACAAATTTGAAAAAAACATTGTAGATCTTATGGAAAAATCCATAAAAGTAGCTTATAGTAGATTGTTAGCTAAGACTCCTTTACGTAAAGACTTGCCCGGATGGGTCCACGAACTTTTCAAGGACTCAATCGCTCTGATAGAAATATCTGAATCGACTAAAGAACCAATCGATCTTACCGACTCAGATGTAGAAAAAATAGATACAGAATAAAAAAAAAAAAAAGCCCCCTAAACATTTTCGAAAATTTTGTTATTTTTAACAAACTATGGTTACTTGGGATGATATACTAGGAAAAGCTGGAATACACGCACAAGAGTTAACTAAATCTTGTAAAAGTGCCTCTCGCAAAACAGAGAAACATCCCAAGACACAGTAACCAAACACACGAAAATAATAACTGAGAAGCTCAAGCTATTAGTATTAACTGAGCACTATAGCAAACTAAGGAAGGGCAAAAAACAGCCGCAAATGCGTTCTACAGTGATTGCAAACAAAAAGCAATAGCTGTGCTAAACAGACACAATATTGAATTTAAACAAACAACTGATTTGGAAACTTCAATAGTGCTGGAAGAAGAAACGCAACTAATGGCTGATGATGAAATAGGTCAAGAAAAACCACCAGTGAGCTCTGATCAGTCAATCATAAGTCATAATAAACCAGCAATTCCAAAAGGAAGCAACAAAATGACTCAAACAGTGGTAGAATTCATAAACACAGCCACAAGGCTGCTACCATTCTTCGATGGTGACATTAAAAACCTACAAGGTTTCATTGGGGCGCTTCGCGTACTTGATACCATAAAAGAAACGCATGAAGCAGTAGCCATCGAAATCATAAAATCAAAATTGAAAGGTCAAGCGGGTAATACGCTAAGCTCTGAAACAACAATTGACGAAGTAATACGAAAGCTGTCAACAATCTTTAAGGGTGAATCAGTGGATCTTTTAACAGCGAAAATTACAAATCTGCAGAGAAACCCTAATAACTGTGGTTCATACACAAAAGAAATTGCTGAGTTGACCGACGCCCTAAAAGGCGCATATATTTCGGATGGTCTTCCAAATGAACAGGCAATAAAATACACTACCAAAGTGGCAGTAAATGCTATGGTAAGTCATACCAAAAGTCAAAGAGTCCAGCTACTAATGGAATCGGGAAACTTTGATTCAGCCAAAGAAGCCATCACTAGATTTACCACTCTTTCAGTAGAGTCGGGCTCCACAGGAAGTTCCCAAAAATAATACCATTTTTTATGCCCAGCATAATGACCGCGGTAGACGCCGCTGCAACAATAATGGTAACTGGAGAATCAACTCGAATTGGAACAACAACAATTCGAGCTGGAGCAATAACGATGCCCACAGAGCCCAACGAGGCCGAAATAATTCACGCTACCGAAGAGGAGGCCGTGGAGGTGGACAACAAAATAATAATAGAAAAAACACAAATAACCAACAGAATGGTTATAACAATACAAATGTCCGAATTACCCAAAGCGACCAGGGAAACGGACAAGCTCCTCCAAATGCTCAGAATTAAAAAATAAAGTATACTCTATTAACCTAAGTCTTAATAATTTTGTATCATTTAAGAACGTTAAAACCAATAAGAAAATAACATTCTTAATTGATACCATTGCAGATATTTCAATAATAAAAGAAAATTCTGATGTATTTCATGACATCAAAGTAAACAAAACTGTAGACATTCGAGGCATAGGAGAAGGAGTAATAAATTCAAAGGCCTAGTCTCAATAGAATTGCAGACAAATAAATATATTATTCCATCTGGTTAGATTACGACCTATTTGAAATTTAAATCAAACCTTGCAGTTTAGCCGGCTCGAGGTCAATCTTACAAAAGAAGATTATTTCAAAAGGCAACAACAAAAAGGTGAGCAGGTTGTCTGTATAGCTATTTAAAGAACTACCAAGTTCTATCATCAGCAGACTTTGCTAAAGAACTTCGGAATGTATGCCATACCATGTCTTCAACGCTAGAATTAGTTGGGAATTACAGCAACCAAATGAAGCCGAAGACCACCTTTTTGTGCATACCCTCGGCGCATGAAAAATTAGTGTAAGAGCTTCCCTCCTTACCAAACTAATATCACGACCTGTTATTTCATATGCGGTATATTGTACCACATAGAAAAAGGGGTTTTTTTTTTTGGAATAAAAATTCCAAAGTAACGGCGTGCCTTCCGTTAGTGTTATCTGGTTGGATTACGACCTATTTGAAATTTAAATCAAACCTTGCAGTTTAGCCGGCTCGAGGTCAATCTTACAAAAGAAGATTATTTCAAAAGGCAACACATAAAGGTGAGCAGGTTGTCTGTATAGCTATTTCAAGAACTACCAAGTTCTATCATCAGCAGACTTTGCTAAAGAACTTCGGAATTGCAATAGCCATACCATGTCTTCAACGCTAGAATTAGTTGGGAATTACAGCAACCAAATGAAGCGAAAAAGTTGGTAAAGCCTACAACACCGAAGACCACCTTTTTGTGCATACCCTTAGGCGCTATGAAAAATTAGTGTAAGAGCTTCGCCCTTACCAAACTAATATCACGACCTGTTATTTCATATGCGGTATATTGTACCATATAGAAAAGGGTTTTTTTTTTTTTGGAATAAAAATTCCGAAGTAACAGGTGCCTTCCGTTAGTGTTATCTGGTTAGATTACGACCTATTTGAAATTTAAATCAAACCTTGCAGTTTAGCGGCTCGAACAAAAGAAGATTATTTTCAAAGGGGCCCAGGTTGTCTGTATAGCTATTTCAAGAACTACCAGCAGATTTTTTTGCTAAAGAACTTCAGATTGCAATAGCTATGTCTTCAACGCTAGGGAATTGGACAGCAACCAAATGAAGCGAAAAAAGGGTATCCTACAACACCGAAGACCACCTTTTGTGCATACCCTTAGGCGCTATGAAAAATTAGTGAAAGAGCTCGCCCTTACCAAACTAATATCCGACCTGTTATTTCAGCGGCATATTGTCCCATATAGAAAAAGGGTTTTTTTTTTTGGAATAAAAATTCGAAGTAACGGCGTGCCTTCCGTTAGTGTTATCTGGTTAGATTACGACCTATTTGAAATTTAAATCAAACCTTGCAGTTTAGCTCGATGTCAATCTTACAAAAGAAGATTATTTCAAAGGCAACACAAAGGTGAGCAGGTTGTCTGTATAGCTATTTCAAGAACTACCAAGTTCTATCATCAGCAGACTTTGCTAAAGAACTTCGCAATACAGCCATACCATGTCTTCAACGCTAGAATTAGTTGGGAATTACAGCAAGTGTAAGCCTACAACACCGAAGACCACCTTTTTGTGCATACCCTTAGAGCGCCATGAAAAATTAGTGTAAGAGCTTCGCCCTTACCAAACGAATATCACGACCTGTTATTTCATATGCGGTATATTGTACCATATAGAAAAAGGGTTTTTTTTTTTTTTTGAATAAAAATTCCAAAGTAACGGCGTGCCTTCCCGTTGGTGTTATTCTGGGTTAGATTTTGACCTATTTGAAATTTAAATCAAACCTTGCAGTTTAGCCGGCTCGATGTCAATCTTACAAAAGAAGATTATTTCAAAAGGCAACACAGGAAGGTGAGCAGGTTGTCTGTATAGCTATTTCAAGAACTACCAAGTTCTATCATCAGCAGACTTTGCTAAAGAACTTCGGAATTGCAATAGCCATACCATGTCTTCAACGCTAGAATTAGTTGGGAATTACAGCAACCAAATGAAGCGAAAAAAGTTGGTAAAGCCTACAACACCGAAGACCACCTTTTTGTGCATACCCTTAGGCGCTATAAAAATTAGTGTAAGAGCTTCGCCCTTACCAAACTAATATCACGACCTGTTATTTCATATGCGTGATATTATAGAAGGGGTTTTTTGGAAATCGTAAGGGCGATGCCTAACACTAATTTATCTTTAGATTACGACCTAAGGGTAATGCACAAAAAGGTGGTCTTCGGTGTGTGTAGTCTTTACCAACTTTTTCGCTTCATTTGGTTGCTGTAATTCCCAACCAATTCTAGCGTTGAAGACATGGTATGGCTATTGCAATTCCGAAGTTCTTTAGCAAAGTCTGCTGATGATAGAACTTGGTAGTTCTTGAAATAGCTATACAGACAACCTGCTCACCTTTTGTTGCCTTTTGAAATAATCTTCTTTTGTAAGATTGACATCGGAGCCGGCTAAACTGTAAGGCTTTGATTTAAATTTCAAATAGGTCGTAATCTAACGCAGATAACACCAACGGAAGGCACGCCGTTACCCTGGAATTTTTATTCCAAAAAACCCCTTTTCTATATGGTACAATATACCGCATATGAAATAACAGGTCGTGATATTAGTTTGGTAAGGGCGAAGCTCTACACTAATTTTTCATAGCGCTCTAAGGGTATGCACAAAAGGTGGTCTTCGGTGCTGTAGGCTTTACCAACTTTTTCGCTTCATTTGGTTGCTGTAATTCCCAACTAATTCTAGCGTTGAAGACATGGTATGGCTATCAAAATTCCAAAGTTCTTTAGCAAAGTCTGCTGATGATAGAAACTTGGTAGTTCTTGAAATAGCTATACAGACAACCTGCTCACCTTTTGTGTTGCCTTTTGAAATAATCTTCTTTTGTAAGATTGACCTCGAGCCGGCTAAATTGCAAGGTTTGATCTAAATTTCAAATAGTTCGTAATCTAACCAGATAACACTAACGGAAGGCACGCCGTTACTTTGGAATTTTTATTCCAAAAAAACCCTTTTCTATATGGTACACTATACCGCATATGAAATAACAGGTCGTGATATTAGTTTGGTAAGGCGAAGCTCTTACACTAATTTTTCATAGCGCCTAAGGGTATGCACAAAAGGTGGTCTTCGGTGTTGTAGGCTTTACCAACTTTTTCGCTTCATTTGGTTGCTGTAATTCCCAACTAATTCTAGCGTTGAAGACATGGTATGGCTATTGCAATTCCGAAGTTCTTTAGCAAAGTCTGCTGATGATAGAACTTGCAGTTCTTGAAATAGCTATACAGACAACCTGCTCACCTTTTGTGTTGCCTTTTGAAATAATCTTCTTTTGTAAGATTGACATCGAGCCTGCTAAACTGCAAGGTTTGATTTAAATTTCAAATAGGTCGTAATCTAACCAGATAACACCAACGGAAGGCACGCCGTTACTTTGAATTTTTATTCCAAAAAAAAAAAAAAACCCTTTTTCTATATGGTACAATATACCGCATATGAAATAACAGGTCGATATTAGTTTGGTAAGAGGCCTTACACCAATTTTTTTCATGGCGCTCATGGGTATGCACAAAAGGTGGTCTTCGGTGTTGTAGGCGCTCCATTTGGTTGCTGTAATTCCCCATATAAAAGTTGCTAGCGTTGAAGACACCGTATGGCTATTGCAATTCCGAAGTTCTTTAGCAAAGTCTGCTGATGATAGAACTTGGTAGTTCTTGAAATAGCTATACAGACAACCTGCTCACCTTTTTGTTGCCTTTTGAAATAATCTTCTTTTTGTAAGATCTTGGCTAAATTGCAAGGTTTGATTTAAATTTCAAATAGTTCGTAATCTAACCAGATAACACTAACGGAAGGGCACGCCGTTACTTTGGAATTTTTATTCCAAACCTTTTTCTATAGAAAAACCCCTTTTCTATATGGTACAATATACCGCATATGAAATAACAGGTCGTGATATTAGTTTGGTAAGGGCGAAGCTCTTACACTAATTTTTCATAAGGGCCTGGCGCTATGGGGCACAAAAAGGTGGTCTTTCGTGTAGGCTTTACCAACTTTTTTTCGCTTCATTTGGTTGCTGTAATTCCCAACTAATTCTAGTTGACATGGTATGGCTACTGCAATTCCGAAGTTCTTTAGCAAAGTCTGCTGATGATAGAACTTGGTAGTTCTTGAAATAGCTATACAGACAACCTGCTCACCTTTTTGTGTTGCCTTTTGAAATAATCTTCTTTTGTAAGATTGACCTCGAGCCGGCTAAATTGCAGGTTTGATTTAAATTTCAAATAGTTCGTAATCTAACCAGATAACACTAACGGAAGGCACGCCGTTACTTTGGAATTTTTATTCCAAAAAAAAACCCTTTTTCTATATGGTACAATATACCGCATATGAAATAACAGGTCGTGATATTAGTTTGGTAAGGGCGAAGCTCTTACACTAATTTTTCATAGCGCCTAAGGGTATGCACAAAAAGGTGGTCTTCGGTGTTGTAGGCTTTACCAACTTTTTTCGCTTCATTTGGTTGCTGTAATTCCCAACTAATTCTAGCGTTGAAGACATGGTATGGCTATTGCAATTCCGAAGTTCTTTAGCAAAGTCTGCTGATGATAGAACTTGGTAGTTCTTGAAATAGCTATACAGACAACCTGCTCACCTTTTTGTGTTGCCTTTTGAAATAATCTTCTTTTGTAAGATTGACCTCGAGCCGGCTAAACTGCAAGGTTTGATTTAAATTTCAAATAGGTCGTAATCTAACCAGATAACACTAACGGAAGGCACGCCGTTACTTTGGAATTTTTATTCCAAAAAAAAAAAAAAAAAACCCTTTTTCTATATGGTACAATATACCGCATATGAAATAACAGGTCGTGATATTAGTTTGGTAAGGGCGAAGCTCTTACACTAATTTTTCATAGCGCCTAAGGGTATGCACAAAAAAGGTGGTCTTCGGTGTTGTAGGCTTTACCAACTTTTTCGCTTCATTTGGTTGCTGTAATTCCCAACTAATTCTAGCGTTGAAGACATGGTATGGCTATTGCAATTCCGAAGTTCTTTAGCAAAGTCTGCTGATGATAGAACTTGGTAGTTCTTGAAATAGCTATACAGACAACCTGCTCACCTTTTTGTGTTGCCTTTTGAAATAATCTTCTTTTGTAAGATTGACCTCGAGCCGGCTAAACTGCAAGGTTTGATTTAAATTTCAAATAGGTCGTAATCTAACCAGATAACACTAACGGAAGGCACGCCGTTACTTTGGAATTTTTATTCCAAAAAAAAAAAAAAAAAAAACCCTTTTCTATATGGTACAATATACCGCATATGAAATAACAGGTCGTGATATTAGTTTGGTAAGGGCGAAGCTCTTACACTAATTTTTCATAGCGCCTAAGGGTATGCACAAAAAGGTGGTCTTCGGTGTTGTAGGCTTTACCAACTTTTTCGCTTCATTTGGTTGCTGTAATTCCCAACTAATTCTAGCGTTGAAGACATGGTATGGCTATTGCAATTCCGAAGTTCTTTAGCAAAGTCTGCTGATGATAGAACTTGGTAGTTCTTGAAATAGCTATACAGACAACCTGCTCACCTTTTTTGTGTTGCCTTTTGAAATAATCTTCTTTTGTAAGATTGACCTCGAGCCGGCTAAACTGCAAGGTTTGATTTAAATTTCAAATAGGTCGTAATCTAACCAGATAACACTAACGGAAGGCACGCCGTTACTTTGGAATTTTTATTCCAAAAAAAAAAAAAAAAAAAAACCCTTTTTCTATATGGTACAATATACCGCATATGAAATAACAGGTCGTGATATTAGTTTGGTAAGGGCGAAGCTCTTACACTAATTTTTCATAGCGCCTAAGGGTATGCACAAAAGGTGGTCTTCGGTGTTGTAGGCTTTACCAACTTTTTTTCGCTTCATTTGGTTGCTGTAATTCCCAACTAATTCTAGCGTTGAAGACATGGTATGGCTATTGCAATTCCGAAGTTCTTTAGCAAAGTCTGCTGATGATAGAACTTGGTAGTTCTTGAAATAGCTATACAGACAACCTGCTCACCTTTTTGTGTTGCCTTTTGAAATAATCTTCTTTTGTAAGATTGACCTCGAGCCGGCTAAACTGCAAGGTTTGATTTATATATTATTCCATACGAATTTCATCTGCTTCATTCAGATTTCGCAATCCCATGCGATGGAATAATAGGATTAGATTTCATAAAAAACTTTTAATTGCAAAATAGATTACAGCAATTCAGAAGATTGGTTTATACTTAGACCACAAGAATTAACGTACCCAATTTATGTTCCAATAACATTCAATTCTGGTAATAACTCAACACTTCTACCAGCAAGATCCCAAGTGGTACGCAAAGTAGAACTATCTTCAGCAGAAGGTAACATTTTAATTCCGAATCAAAAAAATTAAACCGGGCGTTTATGTTGCAGACACTATTGCAACAGCCCAAAGTACTTTTGTCCGATTCTTAAATACCACAGATAACTGCCAAATAGTTGGCTTTAACAATTTAAAATTTGAATTACTTTCGAACTACGATATAGTTCAAAATACCAAAAACTTAAGAAAAGAATCTGTAAGTCATAAATTGAAGAAAAATTTCCCAACACCATTCAAAGACAAACTCGAAAAATTATGCACTGAGTATAGTGATGTGTTCGGACTTGACACCGAACCGATCACAACAAATAATTTTTATAAACAAAAATTAAGACTTAAGGATGATGAACCGGTATATGTGAAAAATTACCGGAGTCCGCATAGCCAAATAGACGAGATCCAGCGACAAGTTGGAAAGTTAATTGAACAGGGTATTGTTGAACCGTCTGTTTCGCCTTATAATAGCCCACTCTTACTAGTCCCAAAGAAAACACTTTCGGGATCTAAAGAAAAAACTGGCGATTAGTAATTGACTATCGTCAAATAAACAAAAAATTGCTGTCAGATAAGTTTCCGCTCCCCAGAATTGATGATATTCTTGACCAATTGGAAAGAGCAAAATATTTTTCTTGCCTTGATTTAATGTCAGGTTTTCATCAAATAGAACTAGAAGAAAAATCAAGAGATATAACGTCTTTTTCAACGAGCAATGGCTCATATCGCTTCACGCGATTACCTTTCGGTCTAAAAATAGCACCTAATTCATTTCAAAGAATGATGACAATAGCATTCTCAGGGCTTGAGCCCAGCCAAGCTTTTCTCTATATGGATGATTTAATCGTTATTGGTTGTTCTGAACAACATATGTTTTTAAACTTTGCAGAAAAAAACAATCTAAAACTGCTTCCAGAAAATGCTCATTTTTTATGCATGAGGTGACATTCCTGGGTCACAAATGCACAGACAAAGGAATCTTGCCAGACGACATAAAATTTGACGTCATCAAGAATTATCCAGTCCCACATGATGCGGATAGTGCTAGACGTTTCGTTGCATTTTGCAATTATTATAGACGTTTCATAAAAAAATTTCGCCGAATACTCCCGGCACATAACAAGATTATGTAAAAAGAATGTTCCATTCGAATGGACAGCAAAATGCGAAAATGCATTCCAATACTTAAAAGAAAAGCTCGTTCAACCTAATCTATTGCAGTACCCAGATTTCAGCAAAGAATTTTGTATAATCACAGATGCAAGCAAACAAGCATGTGGAGCAGTTTTAACACAAAACTATAATGGACTCCAGCTTCCAGTTTCATATGCATCAAGAGCGTTCACTAAAGGTGAAAGCAACAAAAGTACTACAGACCAAGAGCTAGCAGCAATACATTGGGCAATAACACATTTTCGACCATACATATATGGAAAACACTTCACAGTGCGAACAGACCATAGACCATTAACATATTTATTCTCCATGGTCAACCCGAGTTCAAAACTAACACGCATGCGGCTAGAATTGGAAGAGTACGACTTTACAGTAGAGTATTTGCGAGGTAAAGACAATTTTGTGGCAGACGCCTTATCGCGGATAACTATATCCGAATTAAAAGATATGAGTATAAAAGTCCTCAAAGTCACTACCAGGCAACAAAGTAGACAGAATGAAGTAAGTAAGTCGTCTCGCCGACTTGGGTATACCATACACCAGTAAAACAAATATTTCAAATTTGTAATAACTAATGCATTTGCCTATTTTCCACAATTCTGTTCACATGCTTGTTACAAGCATATCTCAGTATCTCGCGCACTTATGCATATAAGCACCCTAGCGCCCCACCCCGCCAACGGCCATCAACGGCCTTATGCAAAAACGTTTATATGCATAACTCAGCTATTTTTTGTCCGATTTTCATCAAATTTGGTATTTGGCTCGGTATTAGTATCAAATTTAAGTGTGCCAAATTTGATTGCACAAGGTAAAAAATTACGGGAGATAATCGAGTTTTTCAAATTTCGGGGGCGGAAAGGGGCGTGGCAAAAAACTTTATACATACAAAATGTGCGCATTTACTATGCAAATATACATACCAAATTTGGTGTCTCTAGCTGCAATAGTTTTTGAGATAAAAGTTTTTTTGAAAATTGCGTGGGGGGAAAGGGGCGTGGCAAAAATTTGAAACAAACTTGATCACTCTACATACTACACGAGCCTACATTCCAAATTTGGTGGCTCTAGCTTTTATAGTCTCCGAGATCTAGGTGTTCTTACGGACAGACGGACGGACGGACGGACGGACAGACGGACATGGCTAGATCAACTCGGCTGTTGATACTGATCAAGAATATATATACTTTATGGGGTCGGAAAAGCTTCCTTCTGCCTGTTACATACATTTTGGCGACTTTAATATACCATTTCAGCCTATGGGTGTATGGTATAAAAACTGCGCAGTTAATAAAGAAGAACTTTTGCCAAGGCAAAAACTTCAAAATGCTTCTAGGCCCAACGTATACGAAGTCATCAATAATGACGAGGTACGGAAAGTAGTGACCTTGCGAATAACAGAATCTAAATGTTCACTGAAACGTGGAAAGAAAGTTATGGCAAGAATTGAAGTTAGCGATTTGTATACCAATGGAATTCTCGACTTAGGTCAGTTCTTCCAAAGGCTTGAAGTGCAAGCCGGTATACTTGAAATCAGCCAACTAAAATTGGCACCGAGCGAAAAGATCTTTGAAATTATTTCAATTGATTCTTTTAAAAATATGGGCAATACTATATTGAAAACATTACGAGTAGCGCTACTCCGGCCGGTGACCCTAATAGCAAATGAAAAAGAAAAAGAAGCAATACTGTCTACATATCATGATGATCCAATTCAAGGAGGTCATACTGGCATTACCAGAACACTGGCAAAAATCAAAAGACACTACTATTGGAAAAATATGGGACGCCATATAAAAGAGTACATAAGGAGATGTCATAAATGCCAGGTGTCAAAAACGACGACACATACAAAGACTCCTATGATAATAACAGAAACACCAGCGTAGGCTTTTGATAAAGTTATAGTGGACACAATAGGTCCGCTACCAAAATCAGATAATGGAAATGAGTATATTGTCACATTGATAAGCGATCTGACAAAATACCTAATAGCCTATCCAGTTGCATCTAAGAGTACAAGTAATGTAGCTAAAGCTATATTCGAAAATTGTATACTACAGTACGGTCCAATGAAAACACTCATTACGGACATGGGAACTGAGTATAAAAACCAAATTATAACAGATATATGCAAGTACATGAAGATTAAAAATCTGTCATCTACAGCATACCACCACCAGACCTTAGGGACAATAGAACGAAGTCATAGAACATTCAATGAATATATTCGTTCATACATATCAGCAGATAAGTCCGATTGGGATGCTTGGATACAATATTTCACTTATTGTTACAACACAACACCCTCGGCAGTGCATGAATATTGTCCATACGAACTAGTATTTGGAAGACTACCAAATCAGTTCATAGATTTTAACAAAATAGATAGAATAGATCCAATATACAATTTAGACGACTACTCTAAGGAAATAAAGTTTAGAATAGAAATAGCATATAAAAGAGCTAGGAAAATGTTAGAAAACCATAAGTTAAGTAATAAGAAATACTACGACAAACATATTTCCGATTTCAATTTAAACATAGGAGATAAAGTTTTATTAAGAAAAGAAATAGGTCATAAACTAGATGCTAAATATATAGGGCCTTATAAGGTAGTGAGTATAGAAGAAAATGACAATATGTTAATAGCAGATAATAAGAATAAAAACCATTTTCGGAATGATCAACCGTAAAAATAATCACATACATTTTATAATTATCATGATACTTAAATAATTTTTACAAAAAAAAAAAAAAATCAAAAATCTTTATGGATTCATCTATTATTGAAAACAAATTCACGCAATTTCGAAAAAACAAGAGAAAGGAAATTTGCCTAAAGAGACACAAAAAAAAAAAAAAAACTTTCCTAAGACACACCTTTACTTTACCTTTTATTTTACCTTTCTATATAAATAATCTTGGACCGATGACCAAGCACTTTGATGCATGCGCTCCAACAGTATGTATGTATGTATATACTGACACTCTCCCTCTTTTTTTAGCTGTCGCATAAGTCGCAGCTTAAGAATATATTTGTAAAATTAGCCTAAGCAAAAGAATAATTTGGAATAAAGAATCAATTCTAAAAGTCCAGTCAACCGACACAGACGTGTCTTTTATTATTATATGTATATATTCTACAACCCAATGGAATTCGGTCAAAGGAGTTTTTACACTACAATATCCACGCAAATCAACAAAAGAAAGTGGAGACCGATTAAAATCCACGCAAATCTGCGTTGGAGGAGCAAAGGATTTTTTTAAGAAGAGAAAAAAAAAGCAACGGAAAAAAGGCAAATGGATATTCTGAGTGAGTAGAGTGAGAAATGTGCAAAGAGAGAAGGAGTGCAAAGTAAAAAAAAAAGAGAAAAGAACAGCACACATTAATTGGCTATTATATTCAAGCCAAGAAGTCAAAAAGAATTTGTCTTTTTAAAGTCATTGAAAACAAGCAACAAGCCAGAACTCACTCTCACTTGATATCTACATTGAAAGTAATTAATAATAATACTGAAAACTCCTCCACACCAAAAGAAGATAAGCGTGCCCCAGATTGTCCTGGACCACAGAAAACTGGTGCGATGACGCGGCACCGGTACCGCCTGAGCTCAGAGGCCCCGGACATCAGCAGCTGAGACTACAAGCGTGAAAAGCAGGCCGCTTTTTACGCCATCGATGGAGCATCAGCGCTGCCAACCGGCGACGACCAGCTGATGCTGAGAGGCTAACAAAGAAAAAAAAAGAAATTTAAATAAACAATTATGCGCTGCGTCATTTTTTAGTGTACTGCGATGCACATTTTTTTTATAAATTAAAACAACCAATGTACAATTGTGCGGCATTAAAGCTGTCAATTAGAGTGTGGCTAAAAACCATACGAAAAAGTAGGCAGGAACATATGTAAAAAAAAAAACAATAGCCTTCAGCTATTGTACTTTTTAGTATTCTATTATACTACACTTGAAACATGTAAAAATTAAAATATTACAAAAAAAAAAATAATAATAAATTTTTAAATAAAAATTATAACCATGAATCCATAAAATTTTTTTTGTATTTCAAACAATATTCGTTTTCAAGTAAATAAGACAGACGCTTGAAATACATATATAAAAAAAAAATAAAAAAAAAAAAATTTTTAAACAAAAGGAATTGAGCTGTTTTTTTTTTCTCTTTTCCCCCGTATTTGTCATATTAATGTTATTAAATTAAAATAGTGTCACATAGGAGCGTTAGTCAGTGAGATTATTATTAGAATTATAAAAAAAAAATTTTTTTAATAAACTCCATATGTTCGATAATTCCATAAGTAAATTTGATGATATATCTCTTATATCCACAATGGGGTTAATAGAAACAAAATCAGTGGACTCCACTGCTAATGTAATAAATAAAATCGAATCATCAAATACTGATTTGAGGTTAACGAACATATTGTTATTGATAATTGTCGTAGTAATGTGCGCATATGTATTATATAAAGCTTACCTATTGCACAATAAATGTGTAACCAAAAGAGCCCTAAGCCAAGACCTAGATAAGGTCTAAAAATATATATGCACGCAAGCGACTATAGATTAAAGGAAAGTCTGAAAAATAAAACCGACTCTAGATAGATATTTTCAAAAATAAACGCTAGGCATCCCAGTATTGTCCAAGATTTAATTGAGGTTTTTAGAAATGAGCAGATCAATTCACCACAAAACTCAAGATGCTTGGTACAAATTAGATCAGCTTACCTCAATATAACGGGAGAAGATTTCCCAGTTCGAGGAGACTCTAGGGTACAGATGAGTTTCATCCTTACAGTACCATATGTATGCTGTTTTTCAAATGAAGCAGGCACATATCGTTTCTACCTAATGGAGGAACCAAGGCAGTAAGACCACATGATTTTTTTTTATATATAAATACATCCGTACTAATAGGCTTAACAAGTTAGTGTAGAATATGGATAAGAAATAAACAAAAAAGCTACAAAAATATTTACCTTTCCTCGATTTCCTGATACAATCAGGCGAAACAAATCACAAATACAAGGAAATAAGGTATTGGATAGCCCACAACTACAAATTTGAAAAAAATATTGTAGACCTTATGGAAAAATCCATAAAAGTAGCTTGTAGTAGATTGTTAGCTAAGACTCCTTTACGTAAAGACGTGCCCGGATGGGTCCACGAACTTTTCAAGGACTCAATCGCTCTGATAGACATATCAGAATCGACTAAAGAACCAATCGATCTTACCGACTCAGATGTAGAAATAATAGATACAGAATAAAAAAAAAAAAGCCCCTAAACATTTTCGAAACTTTTGTTATTTTTAACAAACTATGGTTACTTGGGATGAGATAATAGGACAAGCTAGAATACACGCACAAGAATTAACTAAATCTTGTAAGTGCCTCTCGCAAAACAGAGAAACATCCCAAGACACAGAAACTAAACACACGAAAATAATAACTGAAAAGCTCCAAGCTATTATGGCAGTATTAATCACATAGCAACAGCCGCAAATGCGTTCTACAGTGATTACAAACAAAAAGCAATAACTGTGCTAACCAGACACAATATTGAATTTAAACAAACATCTGACAAACAAAAACTTCAATAGTACTGGAAACAAAACGCAACTAATGGCTGATGAAGAAATAGGTCAAGAAAAACCATCAGTGAACTCTGATCAATCAAAAATAATGTCTTAACAAACCAGCGATTCCAAAAGAAAACAAAATTAAGATTAAAAAAAACTATTCGCTGGGCTCAAACAGTGGTAGAATTCATAAACACAGTCCACAGCAAAAATTAAAAATCTGCAGAGAAACCCCAGTAACTGTGCTTCATACACAAAAGGAGATTGCTGAGTTGACCGACGCCCTTAAAGGCGCATATATTTCGGATGGTCTTCCAACTGAACAAGCAATAAAATACACTACCAAAGTGGCAGTGAATGCTATGGTAAGTCATACCAAAAGTCAAAGAGTCCAGATATTAATGGAATAAGGAAACTTTGATTCAGCTAAAGAAGCCATCACTAGATTTACCACTCTTTCAGTAGAGTCGGGCTCCACAGGAAGTTCCCAAAATAATACCATTTTTTATGCCCAGCATAATGACCGCGGTAGACGCCGCTATAACAATAATGGTAATTGGAGAAACAACTCGAATTGGAACAATAACAATTCGAATTGGAGCAATAGCCATGCCCACAGAGCCCAACGAGGCCAAAATTATTCACGCTACCGAAGAGGCGGCGTCACAATAATAATAGACAAAACACGAATAACCAACAGAATGGTAATAACAACACAAATGTCCGAATTACCCAAAGTGACCAGGGAAACGGACAAGCTCCTCCAAATGCTCAAAATTAAAAAATAAAGTCTACTCCATTAACCTAAGTCTTAATAATTTTGTATCATTTAAGAACGTTAAAACCAATAAGAAAATAACATTGCAGATATTTCAATAATAAAAGAAAATTCTGATGTATTTCACGACATCCAAGTAAACAAAACCGTAGACATTCGAGGCATAGGAGAAGGAGTAATAAACTCCAAAGGCCTAGTCTCAATAGAATTACAGACAGATAAATACATTATTCCATACGAATTTCATCTGCTTTATTCAGATTTCGCAATCCCATGCGATGGAATAATAGGATTAGATTTCATAAAAACTTTTAATTGCAAATTACATTACGGCAATTCAGAAGATTGGTTTATACTTAGACCACAAGAATTAACGTACCCAATCTATGTTCCAATAACATTCAATTCTGGTAATAACTCAACACTTCTACCAGCAAGATCCCAAGTGGTACGCAAAATAGAACTATCTTCAGCAGAAGGTAACATTCTAATTCCGAATCAGGAAATTAAACCGGGTGTTTATGTTGCAAACACTATTGCAACAACCCAAAGTACTTTTGTCCGACTCTTAAATACCACAGATAAATGCCAAGTAGGCTTTAACAATTTAAAATTTGAATCACTTTCGAACTACGATATAGTTCAAAATACTAAAGATATAAGAAAAGAATCTGTAATTCATAAATTGAAGAAAAATTTCCCAACACTATTCAAAGACAAACTTGAAGAGTTATGCACTGAGTATAGTGATGTGTTCGGACTTGACACCGAACCGATCACAACAAATAATTTTTATAAACAAAAATTAAGACTTAAGGATGATGAACCGGTATATGTGAAAAATTACCGGAGTCCGCATAGCCAATTAGACGAGATCCAGCGACAAGTTGGAAAGTTAATTGAACAGGGTATTGTTGAACCGTCTGTTTCGCCTTATAATAGCCCACTCTTACTAGTCCCAAAGAAAACGCTTTCGGGATCTAAGGAAAAATATTGGCGATTAGTAATAGACTATCGTCAAATAAACAAAAAATTGCTGTCAAATAAGTTTCCCCTCCCCAGAATTGATGATATTCTTGACCAATTGGGAAGAGCAAAATATTTTTCTTGCCTTGACTTAATGTCAGGTTTTCACTAAATAGAACTAGAAGAAAAATCAAGAGATATAACGTCTTTTTCAACGAGCAATGGCTCATATCGCTTCACGCGATTACCTTTCGGTCTAACAATAGCACCTAATTCATTTCAGAGAATGATGACAATAGCATCCTTAGAGCTTGAGCCCAGCTAAGCTTTCCTCTATATGGATGATTTAATCGTTATCGGTTGTTCTGAACAACATATGATTAAAAATTTAGTAGATGTTTTTAAACTTTGCAGAAAAAACAATCTAAAACTGCATCCAGAAAAATGATCTTTTTTTATGCATGAGGTGACATTCCTAGGTCACAAATGCACAGACAATGGAATCTTACCAGACGACACAAAATTTGACGTCATCAAGAATTATCCAGTCCCACATGATGCAGATAGTGCTAGACGTTTCGTTGCATTTTGTAATTATTTTCGACGTTTCATAAAAAATTTCGCCGAATATTCCCGACACATAACAAGATTATGTAAAAAGAATGTTCCATTCGAATGGACAGCAAAATGCGAAAATGCATTCCAATACTTAAAAGAAAACCTCGTTCAACCTAATCTATTGCAGTACCCAGATTTCAGCAAAGAATTTTGCATAATCACAGATGCAAGCAAACAAGCATGTGGAGCAGTTTTAACACAAAACTATAATGGACTCCAGCTTCCAGTTTCATATGCATCAAGAGCGTTCACTAAAGGTGAAAGCAACAAAAGTACTACAGAACAAGAGCTAGCAGCAATACATTGGGCAATAACACATTTTCGACCATACATATATGGAAAACATTTCACAGTGCGAACGGACCATAGACCATTAACATATTTATTCTCCAACCCGAGTTCAAAACTAACACGCATGCGGCTAGAGCTAAAGAGTACGACTTTACGTAGAGTATTTGAGAGGTAAAGATAATTTTGTGGCAGACGCCTTATCGCGGATAACTATATCCGCATTAAAAGATATGAGTACAAAAGTCCTGAAAGTCACTACCAGGCAACAAAGTAGACAGAAAAAACTGCGCAGTTAATAAAGAAGAACTTTTGCCAAGGCAAAAACTTCAAAATGCTTCTAGGGCAACGTATACGAAGTCATCAATAATGACGAAGTACGGAAAGTAGTGACCTTGCGAATAACAGAATCTAAATGTTCACTGAAACGTGGAAAGAAAGTTATGGCAAGAATTGAAGTTTGCGATTTGTATACCAATGGAATTCTCGACTTAGGTCAGTTCTTCCAAAGGGTTGAAATGCAAGCCGGTATACTTGAAATCAGCCAACTAAAATTGGCACCGAGCGAAAAGATCTTTGAAATTATTTCAATTGATTCTTTTTAAAAATATGGGCAATACTATATTGAAAACATTAAGAATAGCGCTACTCCGGCCGGTGACCCTAATAGCAAATGAAAAAGAAAAAGAAGCAATCATGATGATCCAATTCAAGGAGGTCATACTGGCATTACCACGATTCGTACCAAGTTTTGCTATGATAACACACCCGTTAAACGCACTGCTCAAGAAAAAAACCAAATGGCATTGGAGCGAAGAGCATCAGGCAGCATTCGAATCGGTAAAAGAAAAACTCACGAGTGACCCAGTATTGGCATGCCCAGACTTCACAAAAATGTTCGTACTCCAGACAGATGCAAGCAACATAGGATAAGGGGCCATACTAGTACAAAACACCGAGGAGGTGGAGAGAGTGGTTTCATATCTGTCGAGAGAGTTGAATCAAGCGGAGAAGAACTATTCGGCAACAGAAAAGGAATGCCTAGCAATAGTGTGGGCTGTACGCAAGCTGAGACCATGTCTCGAGGGATACCGATTTAAGGTGGTGACAGACCACATGGCGTTGAAGTGGTTGAATAGTATAGAGAGCCCCACGGGCCGCATAGCTCGATGGGCACTGGAATTACAACAATACGATTTCGAAATAGCATTTCGAAAGGGCAAATTAAACATTGTCGCCGATGCACTATCAAGACAACCGATGGAAGGGTGCAAAAGAATAGTAGACAATGGCGCCCGATTACGACAAGCAAACAAAGAATGTGAGTGGATTCAAGATATAATAAAGAAAATACAACAACAACCACAGAAATATCCAGATTATATATTAGAAAACAGCCAGGTGTACAGGGAATATTCCGCATAGAGCAGGCCAAGAAGAAGTAATATCATGGAAATTGTGTGTGCCCAAGACGCTACGGAACCAAGTGATGGAAGAAAACCACACTTCCATAACTGCAGGGCATACAGGAAACAGGTGAACGATTACTAGAACTGTGTCAAGATATTATTGGCCAGGAATGCAACGAGATATCAGGAAATTCGGGGAAAGTGCACAACGTGTCAGCAATACAAACCCAACAAACAGCAAGCAGCAGGGAAAATGCTGACGCAAATACCGGATGAACCATGGGCCACCGTTTGCGCTAATTTCGTCCGACCCTTACCACGGTCGAAACATGGAAACTCAATGTTACTAGTAATCATTGACCGATTTTCAAAATGGACAGAACTGATACCCATGCGAAAGGCAACTGCGGAGAATCTAATCAAGGCCTTTACATAAAGGATTCTGTCGAGATTTGGAGTTCCTAAAGTGGTAATAACGGACAATGGGGTCCAATTCACTAGCAGAACATTTAAGAAAATGCTAGAGGAATGGGGATGCCAACACCAATTAACAGCACATTACACACCACAAGAAAACCCAACCGAAAGGGCAAACAAAACAGTGAAAACAATGATTGCTCAGTTTACCGGTGAAAATCAACGGAATTGGGATGAGAGCTGGCCGGAAATAACACTGGCTGTAAAATACTAGTCAATCAGAGTCGACTGGATTTACGCCAGCATATGTGATACAGGGACGTGAACCTAGAATGCCAGGCGCGATATACGATAGTGTCATGACAGGCACAGGAAAGCAAAGCGTACCACCAGAGGCGAAGGCAAAACAAGTGCAAGAGCTGTTTGAGCTAATAAGGCACAAGATCAGGCACGTCACTATAACCTAAGGAGGAGAGAGTGGAGACCAACAATTGGAACTACTGTATGGGCAAAAGAACACCATCTCTCGAATGCGGCCGAAGGATTTGCAGTAAAGTTGGCACCATATTTGGAGGCCCCTATGAAGTGACAGGTTTTTTGTCTCCAGTTATATGTAAATTACGGCACAAAGAAACAGGAAAAACCAGGCAAGCACATATCAGCCAGAAGAAACAACAAATATGTGAGCAAACAGATGGCAAGAAACTAGATGAACAATGAGTCTGGACGACTCTGATGACATGGCAGCGAGAAATCTGCACAGACCGGCCGGCTGGACAGAGAACTCAAAAAACATGACATCGAGCTGAAAATCTCAAAGCACATCGTATCAAAAACAAAAACAAGTAAAACACATGCCAAAACTACGAAAAAAAAGAAACAAATGTAATACATAAAAAAAAAAAAACAAATACGGAAATGAAAGAAATACACACACAGAAAACAAACACAAGGTACAAGGGACAGGGGGAGGGCAAATCCCTCCCGAAGAAAGGGGGAGTGTGAGGAACATTATAATTAACTATAATATCCCACACAACAAGCCAACAGAACTTATCAAGGAAACACAAGGAGCAGCAGAAAAACTGGGAACTATACAGGCCTTTCGAGTAACCTGTACAGTTCATCCGATAGAAACAAAGTCCTTAAATAAGGATAACAAACACCGTGCCCAAGCTAGAGTAAATTGGAGAGAAGCCAAGCATTTCCAGGAGTATCCAAAGTCAGTGGTAGGCACGAGGATATATCCTACTGCTGTCCAGGTCCAGAACTACCGTAGAAAAACTTGTCATATCCAACCAAGCCCATAAACAATCGTAAATAAACATACCACCAAAACAAATCAATAAACAAACCTGTTCTAATTTCACCGGGGCACAAAATAAATTTTGTTGTGCCGAACCTAGCCCAAGAGATAGCATAGATATCCCAAGGGACGAGAAATGATCGTTACATTATATTACACCGAATTAGTTAAAGACAAAAAAATGCACAAATTATTCTAATAAATATATATTTATTTTTTTAAATTCGAATAACAACACTCCGCTTTTTTACAACTATATTACGATACCTAAACAGGGGGTTCTTCGTTTTACATAATTTTTTTTGAGACATGCAATTGCGATTTGTTGCTGCAAGTGCATCGAATGTTTTGTTTATTTTTTTTTTTTTTTTTTTTTTGCTGTTAAGAAGTTTTATTGCTCTTGTTGCAATAGACTTGCCAATTTGCAAGTAAATATTTGACATGGTTGGGCAACACTCCGCCTCTGCAGCTTGTCCAAGCAGCTGTCGCTCGTTGCTGTTGTTTTTATGTGGTGGAAAAGACCACGAAACACCACACGAAAGCAAAACAACCGAGATAGCGTATGTTTATAGTGGAAAACCTTGTCAAACTAGTGTGTACTCTTTTCTTTTCTTATTGGCGGAAAGTATATTCGTAAACGTAAATATATATCGTAAACAGGTCCGATTTTAATTCAATTCAAAGTTATATCAGTTCTTGCCTTATGCTTAACCACACAGAAATTTCTAAAGACCAATATCGCTTAAATCAGCGATACCACTCCAATAAGATAATGTAGCAGGTTATCGTTCTAATTGGAATACTCGTGTCTAATGGCCCTGCATTTTACCATTTCCTTCAGTAATGTAAAGAAAGAAGAAATGTCTCACACAATTTCTTAAAGATATATAAATTAGATTTTCGGAGGTGTTGGAAAATTTCCCAATTACCCAAGTAACCCGGTGCTGTCACACGGATTTACCTTTTGATTGCTCCGTTCGGTGTTACAAACTTTTCACTCATTTTAATGTAACCTTAGCAGGCTTTGAAAATGATTGATTTTTCCTCACGCTGCGTCGTTTCGGAAAAGTAGGCGACGAACATTTCGTATCGGTGAGCAGCAGGGAAAATTATTTTAGTATCACAATCGTCTCGCTAGCGTGCGGACGGGGCCAGAAGTAGCTCGGACAGGAAAAATTCTAATATATATAAAACAAAAAACACACACAAAAATTAAGTAAATACGGGAAACGAGAAAAAGTTAAATCGAAAATAAATTTAGTGTAAATATTTGTCATCTTTTTTTTTTTGTTGTTCTGGATACCAAATTTTTAAAAAGTGTAATTTAAATTTGATGTACAAAAGGATCAAAAACCAACAAAAAGAAATCAAAAGAAAATTTCTCGAGTGTGTTTGGTTCGTGCAATGTGTTAAACGGCAACAACAAGAAAAGAAAGAATAACGGTTATAAGCCAAGCAAGTATGGTCGCAAGCTATTCACGTCCCGTCATACAGCAGAGGCATTAAAGCCACATATCGTTTATGCGCACTTCGAGTGTGCAGCGCTTTCAGGACCGTTTCTCACTCCTTATCTCTGTTCTTTTATTTCTACTTATTTAACCTATGTTACCACCTGTCCTATTTATTGTTAAAAACTTTTTACTTACTACACTACATTTTCACATTTTAAATAAACGAAATAAAAAAAAAAAAAAACACACACACACACATACACATACATACACACACACATACACATACATACATACATACATACACACATACATACATACACACATACACACACATACACACATACACACATACACACACATACACACACATACACACACACACACACACACACTTTGGTCGTGTGCGCCTACACCGGCACAAGTACAATCCCCAAAGTCATTCAATGGTTTTGTGATAGCCAAAGTATCCAATTACTGGATCTTCAGCTGCTACCTCCCTCCCTCTTATAGCCTTGGAGAGTTTAGCGCCGTGATAGACGAATTGGCAGACCAGATTCGTAGCCACAGGCCGGCAATTGTTGCCGGAGATTTTAACGCCTGGGCATCAGAATGGGGTAGTGCATCAACCAATGCAAGAGGCCAAACTCTACTAGAAGCTTTTGCCACACTTGATCTGGCAATTCTAAACACAGGGCAATTCAACGGGGCAATATCGGCTCGACGATTGGCCTTACTTTTGTAAGCAATGCACTATGCCCTTACGCACGGCGGGAAGTGAGCGATGCCTACATGGCCAGTGATCACAAGGCAATTCTATGCACTATCGAGGGCCGGCGTAGAAACGACAGACCAATAAACCCATTACATACATACATACATACATACATACATACATACATACATACATACATACATACATACATACATACATACACAAGTGCGGCAGAGTATCGTGACTCCTTCTTAAAGTTTTTCCCCTTTCGGTGATTCCGCGACTCCTAAAAAAAAGTATAATCAAATTGCTCCAATTTGACGTACGAGGCTTACCACTAAACGGATTCCCTGTGCTCCGGCTGGTGGTCCCCATTCCAGCTCTTGGGTGGGCCAAAGGGCCAAATCAACTCCAGGAACAAAGGGGAGTGGAGAGGGGGTGGCTGGCCACTCTTTTTTTCCCGCCTCTCATAATTTCACTCGTGTGGGTGAGGTAAAAAAAAAAAAAAAAAAAAAAAAAGTTTACCAATTTTTCCACTTTTCATTCCACCGCGTTGCAGCAACAAATCGAAACAGCTGTGATCACAGTGTTGATCAGCGCCAAAAGCTCAGCCTGAGCCGCCTTGGCAGGAGGCGCCACTTTGCAGTTTGAACCGGGAAAAAGAAAGCGCCACTTTTTATTTCCCGCGATCTTCAAATTCCAATTTAAACTAGGCGCTGGCGCCAATATCGAGATATGGAGCGCTTTGTCTTGTCGATGGACCATCAAGCTCGTTGCGACGGCGGATCGGTGCAAGATGCACAATGTCCAGAGGCGGCATTTGCTAAACGGCCAAGAATTGTTCGGTCGCCGCCTGGCAAATTCAACCATATCGAGGCGGAGACGGGCAGGTAATAGTTCAGGAACGGCTGGACCGGTGGCCTTTACCCGGTACTCGCCAAGGTAAGGGGAGTTACACCGAGTTGGGCTCGCTTATTTGGGAGATGGACACCATGTTCAACAAAGGAGATGATGGCAAAAAACCAGTACGCCATATAAATCTGGGCACGAAGAATGCAATAGTGCGAATGAACGAGCTGCACGAAACGCTATGCCATATAATGATCGGCAGCAAAACGGTGGTAAGCTCAAAGTGCGAAATAGCAACTCAAACCTCGCCTCGTTATGTTATTAGGCCGAGAAACGGTGCAAAAAAGTTGGATGCAATGGGTAACACGCCCAAACGTCAGAGAGGACGTGGGTACCCAGCGCAGCACCCCTCCTAAGCGTCAGCGAGCAATTGCGCTAAACACGCCATGCGGCGATCCGGAGCCAGGTATTGGGCAGCGAGCCATTACGGCAGTGCCGCAGGCAGCCCATGTAGCTGCGGAATGGCAGACTGTCTCAAGGAAAAGAGCGAACAAGCCATCCTTGAGGAAGGCTAGGCCGGAGGTTATCTTAATCAAGGCGAAAGAGGGCTGCTCTTATGCCGAAATCCTGAGCCTAGTTACCAGAAGGCCAGACGGCAAGCTCGACGACGTTAAAAATAACGTCAGAGGACGAGAAACGGCTACGGGCGATCTACTTGGCTTAGGGGGTGGAAATGCAAATAGCATAGCAGAAACTGACTAAAGACTTGAGTCAAGTACTGGGCCACCAAGCTTCAGTACGAGCAGCTGGAGCCGATGCGTGGCTGGAAATGCGCAACCTCGACCACTTAGCGACGGAAGAGGAAATCAAAAAGGCAATTAAGCAAAAAAAATTGGTGATGACGTGGGGCAAGTAAATGTAAGGGCCTGCGCAAGTCGTACAGAGGCAAACAGATGGCCATCTTGAACATGCCGCGGACTATAGCAGCCACACTATTGAGAGAAGGCTCCATTGAAGTTGGCTGGGACGTGTGTCCGATTCGAGAGAGGCAGGCTCAAAAGAGATGCTACAAGTGCCTATGCTTCGGACACAAAGCAGACAGTTGCACCAGCGCCAAAGATCGCACGAACTGGTGTCTTAGATGCGGCCAGACAGATCACAAGGCAGCCACATGCAACAACAACCCAGTTTGTTTTAATTGCGTAGACGCAAAACGCATGGATGCGAGCCACTACACTGGTAGTCGCCGTTGCCCAATGGTAACTACTGGAGAGCAAGCTTCCAATAAGAACTTATGAAATTTCTGCAATTAAATTTAAATCACTGCTCGGCGGCGCATGACTTACTTACGCAGTCAATATTAGAGCTGGAGATCGATCTGGCCATCCTGAGTGAGCCGTACAGGACGCTGTCTAGTAACTCCTGGGCTGCAGACACGACGCACAAGGCTGCGATCTGGAATTGCGGATCAAATGGCCCGCCTATGCAGCACATTAGATCATCAAAATGCTTCGTACGTGCGCTTATTGGAGATGTGTGGGTCTACAGCTGCTACATGGCACCTAGCCTCTCATTAAACGAGTTCGAATCGGCAGTAGATCAACTCGCTATGGATGCCAGAGGTAAAAACCGGGTCATAATTGCTGGTGATTTTAATTCTTGGTCAACGGAATGGGGCAGCAGTCAGTCAAATACTAGAGGCCGCACTCTGCTGGAGGTATTAGCAGCTCTGGATCTGGTAGTGCTGAATTCTGGCTCGGAGCACACCTTCCAGAGAGCTGGCTACGGATCTGTAATTGACGTGACTTTCGCGAGCAGTCAGTTGGCCCAGCAAGCTGAATGGAGACTTTGCAGCCACTTCACAGCCAGTGATCACTTGGCCATAATGTGCAAAATCGGCAGATATCCAGCCAATAACGCAAATGCGCGGATAAATTGTAAAATGTACCGGGTGGAAACGTTCAACCCCAATGTGTTCGAGGCTTCACTACAGTTTCCCCAAATAACTGGTGACGCAAACAATTGCGCCAAAATGCTGGTAGACGCGATTTCATCAGCGTGCGATGCCAGCATGGTGATCCGCAGGGGCCACACCAAACAGAAGACAGCAGTCTATTGGTGGAATGCGACCATCGAGGATGCAAGCCAGACGCCAATACCAAAGATCACGAGGCAGAGGTGATGTTACGAGCCTACAACTAGAGTTCCTTAACAGGAGAAGAGAACTGCGACGTGCTATTAAGGAAAGCAAAAACAAATGCTTTCTCGAACTTTGTGACGCGGCTGAAAATGACGTTTGGGGCCGGGCATAAAAAGTGGCAATGAGAAAATTCAGAGCTGCTAAGCCAGCTACACCAGACGAATCTCAAATGCAGCTGATAGTGGAAACATTGTTCCCAGCCACTTCAGTAGTAGAACCAAGGTCGGCCCTACGCAGTGTAGCAACAGATGCTTGCAACATCAGTCCGGGAGAGGTACTTCAAGTAGCAGTCGGAATGAATGATCACAAGGCTCCAGGTCCAGACTCAATACCGAATAAGGCACTCAAATTGGCTGCCCTGCATACAGGCAGATCTGCCTCCTGGACTCGACAGGAAAGATGTTCGAGAAGCTAATAGCTCTCCGTGTAGAAGCAGCCATCCAACAGTCTGGCGATCTGTCTCCGATGCAGTTTGCCTTCAGAAAGGCTAGATCAACAATAGACGCCTTAACAACAGTCGTCGACGTTGCTACCAAAGCCATCGAGGGACTACGGTGGAAAGGAAGCAGTAAAAAAAATGCCTGGTGACCACACTTGACGTCAAGAATGCGTTCAACTCGGCGAATTGGAGCAAAATTCAACATGCTTTGAGGTCATTTCAGGTTCCTGAGTGGAGGACTATTTTAGAAACCGTATACTGCGATATAGCACACAAGGCGGCTCCAAAATGCACTTGGTACAAGGAGGTGATCCCCAGGGCTCTGTTTTGGGCCTCCTTTTGTGGAACATAATGTATGATGGGTTTTTGCGGCTGTCTCTACCACCTGGCACGCAAATCATTGGCTTTGCTGACGATGTGGCGCTCACCTCGGTTGCGAAACACATCCACAAAGCAGAGGAGAAAACTGCAGAGGCGGCGAAAATGGTGAAGCAGTGGCTCGCCAAAACAGAGGCTGTGCTAATAAGCAGCCGGAAAACGGTTGAAAGAGCGAAAATCACACTTGAGACCTGTACGATAGAATTGGTAAGGGCAATTAAATACCTGGGAGTAATGCTGGACACGCGACTCAGCTTTAGAGAGCATCTGGATCATGCCAACATAAAAGCTGCAGACATTGGGCGAGCTATAAATCGCATCCTGCTCAACAACTGCTAGCGTCGGTACTAAGGTCGGTCATGCTATATGGTGCACCTGTACGGGCATCTGCGATGGAGCAAGCAACTTATCGACGCGGGATGGAGTCTACATATCGACTGACAGCGATTCGGGTATGTCGTGGCTTCCGAACTGTTTCGGACGAGGCGGCTCTGGTCATAGCTGGGATGACCCCAATTGATCTGCTAGCACGCGAAGCGAAGATCATGTTTATTAGGAGACAAACCGTGGCATGGACGCAGGCGGAAAAAAAGCGCAGCAAAAGCAGAGGCCAGGCAAGCGAGCATGGAGGAGTGGCAACGCAGATGGTCCACTTCTACAAAGGGTAGATGGACCCATAGGCTGATCCCTAACCTAACCGATTGGCTTTCCAGACAAAGTGGCGAGGTAACTTTTGAGTTAACACAAATTCTGAGCGGTCATGGCTGTTTCAGGTCATACCTCCACCGTTTTGGCAAAGACAGCAGCCCCGAATGCACCCTTTATCGTAATGGCACGATCGAGGACCCGGAACACGTAGTATTCAGCTGTCCAAGATTTTCGTCAGAGAGACTCGAACTAGAGGCCATTCTAGGACGGACGCCCACAGTTGAAAACTTGGTCCCAGCAATGACTGAGAGCCAGGAAAAGTGGTCTGCGGTCTGCATATATGCAGCAAATATCATGGGCACGCTTCGCCGACTGGAACGCCTGCGAAGCAATACCCCACGGCAGTCCCGCAGGTCACCGATAACATCTTACTTTCTTATTTTCTTGAACTATCCTTTTTTTCTCTTCTTTGTTGTTACCTAAATCAATCGTTAATTGTTGTTCTTTTCCTAATAAACGAATTTAAAAAAAAAAAAAAAAAAAAACACACACACATACACACACACACACATACAGGACATACATACAGTGCTGCCAACTTAGCCTTTTTTCCGGCCATATCTGGCATTTTTCAACTGCCGAATGCAGGAAAAAATTATGATCTAGCTGCTGGCGAGAAAATTAGCATTTTTGTAAATCAAACTGGCCTTTTATAGCATTATCACATTTATCGATAGCATGAAGTTGATGAAGCCTTCTTGCCATCTTTTTGTATATTTTTCCATCACTAACAAGAATTTCACGTTAATTCAACCCGTGAAAAAAAGGAGGATCATTGAAATGCCGAAACTTCAATATAAACAGAAACCGCGTGACACCTGGTTGCGAGATCCATCGTTTAAGGATTGGTTAACAATAGATCCGAATGATGAGTCGAAGTGCTATTGCAGATATTGCAATTCAAGTATAGTATCAAAAATTTACAACTTGCAGGGGCATGCCAAAACAAAAAAACATATGGTGGCTACAAGCAGCTTCACACAAAAAAAATAAAATTGTGTTCACATCGAATGTGCTTCCCAAAACTAAACAACAAGAAGCTGCCTTATGTTTGTACATTGCCACCCATTCTGCAATTTCACCAATTGATCATTGTGCGCCACAAAATTCGATGCAGATAAAATTAAAGTTCACAGAACGAAGTGCACGAATATAATAAAAAATGTTTTGGGACCATGTTTTCTGGAAGAATTAAAAACTGATATTGGTGATGCCCAATTCAGTCTATTGCTGGACGAAAGTACTGATGTCAGTGTTTGCAAGTCTCTTGGTAAGTTAAACATAATTTTTATGAATTTATACGGATAAACCATACGATTCATCTTTTTAGGTATTGTAATTAATTATTTTAGTTCCCACCGGCAGTTAATGGTATCGACATTTTTGTCTCTTGTCCCACTTGAGGCAGGATATTCGAAGACCATAGCTAACAGCCTCCGTCAAGAGATAAAAGGCTTAGGACTTAATATTTTAAACTTGATTGGTATTGGTACAGACAACGCTAGCGTAATGGTTGGCTCAAACCAAAGCGTATATACTGAATTGAAGAAGGATGTACCGTCCTTAATATTAATCAAATGCGTATGCCATTCAGTTCAATTAGCAGTGAATTCGGCCTGTACAAAGTTTTTGCCTGAATCTTTGGAATATATTGTGTACGAAACCTTTAATTGGTTCTCGTAAAGCAGTAAACGCCAATCAGATTATCAAAAAATATATGAGTTGATTAATAGTGATAAAGTAAGTTAGAATATATGTTTTATGTGTTTGTGTGTGTTTGAGTACTCAATACATAGTTTCTTAAAATTTTTATGTCTTTTCAGATATAACTAATCTGTATTGTGTTTGTCCAGTCTTATTTGTCTTGTCTTACTTTGCAGTCTTATTTCTCTATTTTCTAACACTTTTTATCATATTTAAGGCACCTCTTAAAATTCCACAAGTCTGCGAAACACGATGGCTATCCATTGAATCTGCAGTTGCCAGAATTTTCCATCAGTGGACTGAACTTAAGCTACATTTCAGTCTTGCAGCAACAAAAGAAAAATGTTTTAAAGCGCAAAGCTTGCATAAATTCTATAGCGATGAAATTAATTTGTTATACTTAACGTTTTTAAAGCCAGTATTAAACGAAATGCAGGCTATAAACAAAAATTTCCAGGCCACCAATTCAAATGCAAGCAAACTTTTAACTGATCTTGTATTTGGAATAAATTCTTTAAAATCAAAAATAATATCCCCTGAAGACATAGTTGACGTTCTGAATACTGATTTTAAAGGACATGTCAAGAGGGATCTACCTTTGGGTTATGCATTCGAAATGTTGCTCAAAAAAATAAAGGAAAATATTTCCGATGAAATAGAAATGGAAATTCGATTTAGGTGCACGGAATTTATAATTTCACTTATAGATGAGCTTAGAAAGACGTAAGTAATTTTCTATAAATGTAATTAAATAGGCTAACCATTTTTTTCTTTTTTCAGATTACCAGAAAACTACCAAATATTAAAGCAAATCGACATTTTTCTGTTGACAAAATATTGAACGTTAAAAAGGGCTCTGTTATTCAAATCCTAAACCTTTTCAAATTGCCTGTCACTCAGATTGAAGAGCTCGTTCTGCAGTACAACACCATACATCTTTTGAAATGGGAAAATACCGATTTGTACCTTGAAATTTTGGGCTGAAGCAAACAATTATGTGCATTCGGGGGGTAAACAACAATTTAAATAATTAACTACTTTTTTTTTTAACTTACTTTCCCTCCCCTGGTAAAAAACGGGAAAAAAAAAAGGGTTTTTAAAAAAAAAAAATAAAAAAAAAGGCTGAGGAACCCAATGAACATAGACACACTTATGTGCATTCGGATTTTATCACATACGGTAATTAATAATTTTAACACAATACATATTCAAAATTTTGACGTCTTTTTAAACAAAAATGTATATATATTTCCAATTTAGGAATGGGGAAAAAAAAAAAAAAATTTCCCAAAAATTTAAAAACCCCAAAAAAAATTTTAAATTAAAAAAAAAAAAAAAAAAAAAAATAAAAAAAAAAAAAAAAAATTTATTAAAATTAAAAAAAAAAAAAAAAAATAAAAAAAAAAAAAAAAAAAAAAAAAAAAAAAAAAAAAAAAAAAAAAAAAAATTTAAAATAAAATTTTATAAATTTTTAAAAAAAATATAAAAAAAATTAAAAAAAAATAATTAAAAAAAAAAGGAAGAAAAAAAAAAAAAAAAAAAAAAAAAATAAGGGGGTGTGTTTTTTTAAAAAAGTAAAAAAAAAAAAAAAAAAAGTCGATTTTGTTATAGCTCCGTAATTAAATCCCAAAACTCCTCGAGAGTCTCCTGTGTTTTCCCAGTTCGATAGTGATAGTGATATAGTAATCGCGGCCCAGCAAGGTGCTAGTAGTGCTTTTGGTTTTTTTGGAGCACCAGTGGTTTGGTGACCAATTCGGGCGTAGCGGGGTTGCCTCCTACCTCCTGCATTTGTGAGGGTGAGGTGAACGTAGCTACTCTTGTAAGCATCTCTCCACATTCCTCCACCAGCTGATTAGCAGACCTGCCGGACCACCCAAACAACATAGGGCCCCGCATGTTAACAGCTGCCCTTAAACTGTTAACTTGTAGCCTAGATCCCTACCTGCCGAGAGGTAAGCGGAGCTTTTATCCAGCATAATATTCCCCCCCTTGTGCACCATAACACGGAAACTGTAAGGGCACCTGCAAACAAACTTCTAGCCGCCGCCTGGTTCCAGCACCCCGTGGCGCCGGGGGTAGCACCTCAGTTGCTTAAGCCGAATTCCCTGGTTCAAATCCCGGCGAAGGAATTTGCAAAAACCCCCTGTTGGTTCAATCTAAATATAAATATATATATTCTTTTTATTTTTAATTAATAAATTGATATAAATTTAAGTTGAGTCTGCACCAAATTTGCTGCATTGCATACAGTCTGTGCCAAGCCGGCGCGAATCCGCCTCTGGCGGAGCGGTAAGAGGCCAAGCCTAAAGGATCGGTAGGGGTATAGGTTCAAATCCTGTGTTACACCTATATTTGTTTTCATTCTTTTTTTTTGGTTTTTCTTCTTTTTTCTGGTTCCACTTTTGCCAAAGTAACCTTGGTCTACTGGTCAACGCTCTAGTTCTATACTAGCTTGGATTTAGGCCACCGAGTCGGGGCGGTATATCTCCCAGCCGTCGTCAGGAGGAAATTCTTGGCCACCGGGGGACTTGCGTACGTAGACCAAGGCATACTGGAAGCTGAGTACGAATCGGCTTTCGGGCGACGACCGATGCTGCAGCGGTCTCCGCCACAGCAGGGAGTTAGCCAAAATGAAGCAGAGAGCCAAAAAAAAGGAGCAAATCTGGATCTAAATCCTGCCGGCACACTGATGGTCGCCGGTGCCAATCTAATGGCGAACCAAGTCTGTGAGGAGTCGAAAACTCAACCATCGGACACCCCAAAAAGAGCAAGAGGCACCCCGAGTCCTGCCAGTAGCCCTGAAACGAGGAGTGTTCCGATCAAAAGAGTAAAAGTGCAGCCAGTATGTAGGGAGCTAGATGAAATGGGACTCGTGCTAGAGTCCATTTCAATGATGACGGTAAAATGCAAAGATGGGCGTAATCGTTCGATAACGAACCCGCTTAGGGAAAACGTGGCGAAACTTCAGAGATTGCATGCAGATCTGATACTGCTTTTCCAGGGCAAGGGCGTCGCACCAGAGGTGACAGCAAGTCCAGGCTTAGTCCCGCCGCTGCGAGCAAGTAGAGAGTAGCAAACGGATGCAGAAAGTGCAACGGTATCGGAGGTATTACCAACCAGGAGTTGCCACTGTACTTGTGAATGCATGAAGCCCCCATCAAGTGCTACAATAGGTAACGCCGGGTCATCTTCGAGTTCGAATAAAACCTCTCAGGCGGGCCAAAAAAGTTCGAAAAGTTCGAAGAATTCGAAAAGTATACCACAATTGCAGCGGCAACAGAGGCATCGGACGTTGCCAGCCCCTTCGGTGCAAAAAAGTGATCAGAGGGAAGATGAAGGTCAAATCTCAATCCGGACCAGCAATAGCGAGTCTAGCCAAGGCTGGCAAGAAGTAGGCCCAAAACGTAAGACCCGCGTAAAGGAGGCCAAGCCCCGAAGGGCAAAACCAGACGCCCTGCTGATTGAGCCGAGCTCTGGAGTCAGCTATAGCGATGTTCTGGCGTTGGTTACCCGGCGAGCGGATGAGAAGCTGGACCATGTTCGCAGCCATGTAAGCAGACTCAAGCGTACTGCCAAAGATGGGCTTCTGCTAGAATTAGGCAACGCCCAAAGCGATTCCCGAGGCCTGATGGACGAAATTTCCCAAGTTCTAGGCGACTCAGCTGGGGTCAAAGTTCTCAGGAAATTTAAGTCCGCAATTATTCGGAATCTGGATGACATAGCTGAGCCTTGCCATATTATTCAAGCTTTAGTTAAACACGCGAATATTGATGCATCGACGTGTACGGTGAAGAGTATGCGACAGGGATATAAACGCAATACTCAGGTGGCGATCATCACAGCCCCTGATGTGGTAATGCAAAAAATACTGCTACTGGGTAAACTGGAAGTAGGCTGGAATCTCTGCAGCATCAAGGAACTGGAAGAGCTACCAACTCGATGCTATCGATGCCTGGGCTTTGGCCATGTAGCAGCCAAATGCAGCAGCCAAACCGATAGGTCGAACTGCTGCCTCAAATGTGGACAGCCAGGCCATAAGGCGTCAAAGTGCGATGGGTCAGAAACTTGCTTCCTTTGTATTGAAGCAGGCGTAGACAGGGCCAAAATAGGCCACAGAGCTGGTAGTCGGCTATGCCCTCAGTTGAGGCGGACCGAAAAAAATTAAGATGACGCCTAAAATAAAAGTGATACAGCTGAACTTGAACCATTGTATTGCGGCTCAAGATCTTTTGCACCAAACAATCCGTGAATTATCAGCAGATATTGCAATTCTCAGCGAACCATACAGAAGGGAAAGTACTGGAGGCTGGGTCTCGGACTCGTCAAACAAGGCTTCTATTTGGACCTGCAGTGCACTCCAAGCACCTCTGGTTAATGTGCGACCATACGATAACTTCGTCAGAGCGCAGATCTGCGGTAGCTACTGGGTATATAGCTGCTACCTACCCCCCAGCTTATCCATCGCTAGATTTGGAGAGGTCATTGACGAACTAGTGGACGATGCTAGGGGCCGCAGCCCAGTTATAATCGGCGGCGATTTTAATGCATGGGCCACGGAATGGGGCAGTAGTCATACAGATAGAAGGGGCCGTTTGCTGCTTGAGGCTCTGACGACTCTCAACGTTTCGTTACTCAACACAGGGTCCAAGAAAACCTTCAACAGAGCAGGTATGGGATCAATAATAGACTTGACGTTTGTAAGCGATCCACTGGTGCGATTTTCCAATTGGAAAGTATGCGATATTTACTCCGCAAGCGATCATGAGGTAATATTGTTCTCCATTGGCCGTAGTACACCTTCTCACCATACTACTGTGAGCGAAGGAGCGTTCAGAGTGGATACCTTGAGCATTCCTGATTTCTGTGGACACCTGCTGTTCAACACAAGTGAAAACAGTGCAGAAAACATGGCGAACAGTATTATGCATAGCATTGAGACAGCCTGCAACGCTAGCATGACACGTCGAAAACTTTTTAAACGCCCCTATGCGGCTGTACATTGGTGGTGCGACAATATAGCGGCAGCCAGACGAGCGTGTTTCCGTGCGCGGCGACAGTTTCAGCGTTCGAGAGGTACAGAAAGTTTTGAATCTCCAAGACTTGAATACCATAGCAAACGGCTGGATCTAAAGCAGGCTATCAGAACTAGCAAAAGAGAATGCTTCCTGCGTCTTTGCGATTCTGCCGAGCACGATCCCTGGGGAAAGGCTTACCAGACCGTGGTCAAACGCGTTGATGTCGGGAAAACATCAATACCATCTGATGCAGCGAGCCTGAATCAAATCGTCAGCTCACTTTTCCCACAAAAACAGGTCCAGCCACCACTGGCAACTCGAAGCAGTGAGATAGAAATAACGGCGTGCACGAAAACAGAACTGTTGGAAATCGTCAACAAACTAAATAATAAGAAAGCTCCTGGCCCCGACGGCATCCCGAACAGAGCTCTAAGGCTGGCAGTAAATCTGCACCCTGATGTGTTCATCAAAATGTACAATGCATGTCTGAGAGAAGGAACTTTTCCATCCAGATGGAAAAGGCAGAATCTGGTACTCCTACCAAAACCCGGCAAGCCTCCCGGCGAAGCCTCATCATATAGGCCTATCTGTCTTCTGGACACAGCAGGGAAAATATTGGAATCGCTCATAGCTCGTAGGCTCAACAAGGCTATTGAGCAAGGAGGTGGACTTTCTCCTAACCAATACGGTTTTAGAAAGGCAAGGTCAACGATAGACGCGATAAGCACAGTTGTGGACACAGCCAGAGACGCCATATCTGGTAACCGATGGAAAGGGGGAACCAAACAATACTGCATGGTGGTGACTCTCGACATCAGAAACGCATTCAACTCGGCTGAATGGAGTCGTATAATGGGCAGTCTGGCTTCTTTCGGCGTCCAGGGGAATCTGCTGCACATAGTGGACAGCTACTTCACAAATAGGCGCCTCCGATACTCGACAGTAGACGGCTCGGAGGAATATAGCATCTCTGCTGGAGTACCACAGGGTTCAGTCCTGGGCCCCCTCCTGTGGAATTGCATGTACGACGGAGTCCTCAGACTCAATTTTGATCCGGGCACACGCATAATCGGCTTTGCCGATGATATCGCGGTAGTGGTAACGGAAAAGGAGCTTGCAGTAGCGGAACAAAAATGCAACAACGCCATTGCAACTATTGGCCGGTGGCTGGCTGTTGCAGGTCTTGAATTGGCAGCCCACAAGACTGAAGCCGTTTTAATTAGCAGCAGGAAGAAAGTCGAGACCGCCTCTATAGAAGTTGGTGGCAAAACTATCACATCTAAGAGGGCCATAAAATACCTAGGGGTAATGCTGGATACACGACTCTGCTTCCGTGAGCACTTGGAATATACGTGCCAGAAGGCACTGAGCTCTGCACGTGCGCTGGCAAGGATCATGCTCAATACAAGAGGCCCCAAACAAGAGAGAAGGCTGTTGTTAACTAGCGTGACAAAATCCATTTCCCTGTACGCTGCCCCTGTTTGGGCTAGTGCGTTACGGGTGAAAAGCTATAGGCGAGGGCTGGAATCGGTCTTTAGACTCTGCGCAATGAGAATTTGCAGTGCGTTCCGCACAATTTCAGACGATGCTGCGCATGTCATCGCTGGTCTGTCTCCGATCAGCGATCTAGCGTACGAAGCAGACGCGATGTACAGAGCGCTACACTCCACACCACCGGTGGTTGAGCCATCGCCCTTAGCCAGTATACGGCAAGAAATACGAGGCGAACATGTGGCTCGATGGCAGCAACGATGGACAGAATCTGAGAAGGGCCGTTGGACTTATTGCCTTATCCCAGACCTACAACAGTGGATAGGCAGAAGTCACGGGCAAGTTACGTTTTACCTGACGCAAATTCTGAGCGGCCATGGCTGCTTCAGAGCCTATCTAAAGCGTTTCGGGCACGAGGCATCCGACGAATGCACGTGGTGCGGAGCCGGCATTGTCGAGGACGCAAGGCACATAGCTTTTCACTGCCCTCGCTATGAAGCACAGAGACGCGAATTGGAATCCAGGATCGGCACGCGCATCACCATTGAGAACCTGGTGCCTCTGATGTTAGGAAACGGTCGCGCATGGGAGGCAGTGTGCGAGTTTGCGGCAGCCGTTATGGTCGAACAACGGCGACTAGAGAGGCTGAGAAGGGAGGATTAGTTTAAAAGGTTAAGTTTAAGCCGGCCGCTGCGAAGCAATACCTCGCGGTAGTCCCGCAGTAGCTTGTTTGAGTCAGACCGCAAATAACTAACTATGTATATACGTGAAGTAAATGAAATTTAGTTGTAAATAAAAATGAATACACATACTATGTGTATGTGCATGTGTATGTGTGTGTGTGTAATTTATCCTTTCTTTTTTCTCTTCTTCCGCCGCACCAGACACACATATACATACATACATACATACATACATACATACATGTAAGATGTGTGCTGGGTTGCTGGTCGTTTTTCGTAGCCCTGGCGATTGAGGGAAGAGGAGAAGGTTGGCGAGAGTCGAGAAGTAGTAGAGTCGTCGTAAAGTTGCCAGCGAAAGAAGTCGAAAGTCGTCGGAATGATTAAGTTGAAAAAGTCAAGTCGTTTTTTTTAAGTTGAACATTGAAACGTTGTATTTAATTAAGCCTAATTTGTGAATCCTATTCTATCCTATCCATTAAAACTTTCTATATGTGTTTATACCAATAAACCCATTACATTTGGGGGGCTCGTCCTATCAAACTCGTACGTTGGAGTGCTCGTCCTATCAAACTCGTTCTAACCTATACACACGATACGTTGGAGGCTCGTTCTATCGGTTAACATAGAAACAATCAGTGCTTAAGTTGTGAAATGGTTTTTTAAAAGTTGGTAAAAATCATTTAAAGTTGTAAGTTGCTATTGTGAAATTCCCGAGAACAGTTGTGAAATTGAAAGAGTTGTTGTTGTTGAAAAAAAGCGGTAATGTCGAAAACGAAGCGTACGCCGGCAAAGAACGCTGAGAAAAACGCGCGGGCGCCGAAATGTCGCGACTAAACGAGACCTTGAAAAAAGCTGACGAAATTGAAATACAAGAAGAGACGCAAGAAGTTGGATGCATAACAAGAGCCAGAGAAGTACGCGAAGCGTTGTTGCTGGATTTGATCGAAAAAAAGAGAAGAGAACACGAAAGAGAACAATATGGAAGAAGAGAACAACACGCAATTTGATAAAGTTGCTGACGCTGAAAATCGAAGCTGACGAAGTGAAACAGGGTGACTCAGGCATTCAAGCAGACGATTTTGCTAAAGTGGTACCCGAGTATGATGGACAAAGTATGCCTGTGGAGATGTGGTTCAATAATTTTGAACTGAATGCTGAGGCCTATGGACTAACTATGAAGCAAAAATATGTTCAGGCACGAGCTAAAATGACTAAAGTTGCAAAGTTATTTTTAGATGCAACTCCAGTACGCAGTTATGATGATCTTCGTGTCCAATTGGAAAACGAATTTGGCATGGACGACGTATGTAGCGCTAATATACATCAGAAGCTACGTGAACGTAAGATGCAGAAAGAGGAAACATTTCGAGAGTACATGTTTCATATGAAGTCAATCGCAGCAGAGGGCAATATAGATATGAAATCGGTGTTGCGCTATATAGTAGACGGTTTGAACAGGAAGAACGACTTAAAGATCAACTTATATTGCGCCCAGTCATTCAGAGAGCTACGAGAAAAATATGAAATCTATCAGCACGCAATGGAAATGGCAAAGATCGATGTGTCACAAGGTTTGAAGAAAGTTAGCCAGAGAAATTACGAGAAAAAGCCCCGTTGCTTTAACTGCGGATCAAGCGAGCATCTTAGAAAGGAATGCAATGTGACAACAAAATGTTTTCGCTGCAATGGTGAGGGTCATATCTCAAAGAACTGTCCAAAGATTGCGAATATTGATGCAGGGTATAATTCGAAGCGCATGGAGACTGCTAACATTGGTGTAGTACAAAATCCAAAACGCATCAAGGAAGTGGATATAAAAGGTTGCAACATTAACGCTTTGGTTGACACAGGAGCGGATGTGTCTTTGGTATCCGGAAGCGCTGTACAGAAGATTGGAGTTGGAAGTCTGCAGAAAGCTGTCAGGAATTTGGTTGGTCTAGGCGGAAAAATTACTCATCCGCTTGGTACTTTTCAAGCTGAGGTCAAGGTGGATGACGTCCAGACAGTCCAAAAATTTGTTGTGGTCGCAAACGAAGATGTGCCGTATGATGTTGTACTCGGCTATGACTTTATGGAAAAGTTCTTCGTTACGTCGTCTGAAGCAGGATATAAGTTTTATCCCCCTGCTGGGGATAAGACTTCTGAGGATAATCAGTTAAGTATTTTTAATGTAACAGAAACCGATTCTGATATAGATGTACCCTCAGATTTCGAAAATGATGTGCGAGCAATGATCAACGACTACAAGGCCGTTGAATACCCAAACGTTGAAGAGAGAACCCAGAAGGCTGCAGGGCCAGTAGCAGAATTAACTGATGCAGTTAGTCTACAGATTGTCCCAGATGGTGCTATCTTGCCGTTTCGCCAAGCACCAAGTCGTCTGCCGGCCATTGAAGCTGCAGTAGTGAAGCAACAAGTCGACGAATGGCTCAAGGCTGGAATCGTTCGCCGATCGTCATCCAATTTTGCCAGTCGAGTCGTGGTGGTCAAAAAGAAAGATGGCTGCTATAGAATCTGCGTAGATTTTCGAAAGCTAAACAGTATGGTGTTGAAGGATGCGTTTCCGGTGCCGATAATTGACGATGTCCTAGAGAAGCTGCAGGCCGCAAAGTTTTTTACAGTCATGGACTTAGAGAACGGATTTTTTCACGTGCCGATTGAAGAAGCAAGTAAAAAATACACAGCATTTGTAACCAAGGAGGGATTATTCGAATTCAACAAAGCTCCGTTTGGATTCTGTAATTCACCTGCAGTATTTATCCGATATGTGACAAATGTTTTTCAACCGTTGTTAAATGCTGACGTGCTGGGTCTGTATATGGATGATATTATAATCCATGCAACGACAGCAGAAGAATGTCTCAATAAGATGAAGAAAGTTTTTGACACAGCAGCAGCGTTTGGACTTAAAATTAAATGGAAAAAGTGTCACTTTCTAAAAAACACTGTTGATTTTTTGGGCCATACGATCTACGATGGACAAATTAAGCCAGGACAAGAGAAGACCAAAGCTGTCAGCAAGTTTAAAGTACCAGAAAATATAAAGGCGATTCAAGCATTTCTGGGCTTAACTGGATTTTTTCGCAAGTTTATTAAGGGGTATTCAATTATTGCCCGACCATTGACGGATCTTTTGCGTAAAGACGTTGCTTTTAGGATGGATGCGGTTGCACTTAAGGCTTTTGAAGAATTAAAAAGAGCTCTCACTGTCGAACCAGTACTGAAACTGTATGATCGCAATGCCAACACGGAAATTCACACAGACGCGTCAAAGATGGGATTTGGAGCAGCATTGTTGCAATGGAACGATGGCCAGTTGCATCCAGTGTGGTTTTGGAGCAAAAAGTCTTCGGAAACTGAGGCTCGACAGCATAGCTACATTTTGGAAGCGAAAGCAGTATACCTTGCCTGCCAGAAGTTTAGACAATACGTTTTGGGCATCAAGTTTAAAGTTGTTACTGATTGCGCAGCATTTAAGCAGACAATAAACAAGAAGGATGTTCCTAGAGACGTGGCGCGATGGATTGTCTATTTGCAGGATTTTAACTTCGATGTGGAGCATAGAGCTGGAGAGAGACTTAAACATGGGGATTGTCTCAGTCGCTATCCACAAGGAATTATGATGATACGATCGGAAACGTCGGCACGATTTAAAAAAGCACAGCAAGAGGATACAATGTCAAAGGCTCTGATTGAATTGTTGCAAAATCAACCCTACGAAGATTTTAAATTAAAAGGCGGTCTTTTATACAAAACGGTTGGCGGTAATGAACTTTTGGTTGTCCCGAAACAAATGGAAAAAGAGATCATTGTTGAAGCCCACAATGTTGGTCACTATGCAATGCAAAAGACAATGCATGCAATTCAGCAGTCTTATTGGATGCCGCATTTAGAGTCAAAAGTTGCCCGAATTATAAATAACTGCGTCAAATGCATAATTTATAACAAAAAGTTTGGCAAAAAGGAAGGATTGATGCAGGTGATAGACAAACGATACATGTGGATCATCTTGGGCCTTTAGACGCAACATCAAAGCAATATAAGTATATATTTGCTATGGTCGACGCCTTCACGAAATTTGTTTGGTTATATCCAACAAAAACAACAAGTTGCGAGGAAGTACTACGAAAGTTAAAGGAGTGGTCTGCTATATTTGGTAACGCTGTTCGAATTATCAGTGACAGAGGATCTGCGTTTATAGCTAAGGATTTCGAGGAATATATTAAGTCGAACGGAATTCACCACGTTTGGACAACAACGGGCGTTCCAAGAGGCAACGGTCAGATTGAACGTGTAAACAGATCTATCATTACGATTATTTCCAAGCTGTCTGCGGATGAACCGGCTAAATGGTTTAAGTATGTGCCAAATGTGCAAAAAGCTATTAATTCTCATGTCAATGTATCAACAAAAAGATCACCATTTGAACTAATGCTGGGTGTTCAAATGAACAATGGGCCAGAGAATCGGATTCTTGAGTTGTTACAGGAGGAAGTATGCGATAAATTCGATGAAGAGAGACAGTCGATGAGAGCTGCTGCCAAACGGGAAATTACTAAAGCCCAGGAAGCATACAAGAAACAATATGATTCAAAACGCAAGATGGATAACGTATATAAAGTTGGAGATTTGGTAGCGATTCGGCGTACACAGTTCGTTGCGGGTCGCAAGCTTGCGAGTGAATGTCTTGGACCGTACGAGGTTATAGCAGCTAAACGATGCGGAAGATACGATGTTAAGAAAGCCGCAGCAGATATCGAGGGGCCAATGCTCACAGCTACTAGCTCAGATAATATGAAGTATTGGCGGAACAACCAGGATTCGGACGAGTTGTCATCGGGGTCGGATGACTAAGTTCAGGATGGCCGAATGTAAGATGTGTGCTGGGTTGCTGGTCGTTTTTCGTAGCCCTGGCGATTGAGGGAAGAGGAGAAGGTTGGCGAGAGTCGAGAAGTAGTAGAGTCGTCGTAAAGTTGCCAGCGAAAGAAGTCGAAAGTCGTCGGAATGATTAAGTTGAAAAAGTCAAGTCGTTTTTTTTAAGTTGAACATTGAAACGTTGTATTTAATTAAGCCTAATTTGTGAATCCTATTCTACCCTATCCATTAAAACTTTCTATATGTGTTTATACCAATAAACCCATTACATACATACATACATACATACATACATACACACACAGAAGTTGAAGTGAAACTTACAAGTGCGCCAAAATACCGAGACTAGATTTTTTTCCTCTTTCGGTGGTTTCCGCGACTCTAAAAACTTCCCCCGCTCCTTTTTTTCCCGCGAATTTTCAAAATTCAAATTCAACCGAGGCGCTGGCGCCAAAATTCACACCTTGAGACATGGAGCGTTTTGTCCTATCAATGGATCACCAAGCTCGCTGCGATGAAGCATTGGTGCAAGATATGGATGCGGCATTTGCTAAGCGGCCAAAAATTATGCGTTCGCCGCCTGGCAAGGCAATTCTCGTGGAGTCTGAGACGTTGGCGATCCACGCTAACCGATCAGGAATGGATGGAACACCGGCAATGGCTCCCAGCAGCCCGGAGACTACCATTTCTCCAAAAGTTGTATCCAATGTGGTAGAGCTAAATGAGCTGGGCTCGCTCATTTGGGAAATGGACACGATGTTCAATAAAGGAGATGATGGCAAAAAACCGGTACGCCACATAAATCTCGGCACTAAAAATGCCATAGTGCGAATGAAGGAGCTACATGAAGCATTATGCCACATAATAATCGGCAACAAATCGGTGGTAAAGGCGACAAAGAGCGAAATCGCCACTCAAACGTCGCCTCTGAATGCTAGTCAGTCCAGAAGCGATGCAAGAAAAATAAATTTGGCAGGAAACACCCCCAAACGGCAGAGAGAGGAAGCAATTGCCCAGCGCAATACCCCTCCAAAGCGACAGCGTGCAATGGCACAAAATACCACACGCGGCGATCCGGAGCCAGGCAATCTGCAGAAAGCCATCACGCCCAAACCGCAGGCAGCCCATGGAGCTGGGGAATGGCAGACTGTCTCGCGAAAGAGAGTGAGTAAGCCACCTTTGAGGAAAGCCAGACCGGAGGTTATCCTAATTAAAGCAAATGAGGGCTGCACATATGCCGAAATCTTGAGCTTGGTCACCAGAAGGCCAGATGGCAAGCTTGATGAAGTTAAAAATAACGTCAAGAGGACAAGGAAAACGGCTACGGGCGACTTACTTCTCGAACTCAAGGGGGGTGGGGAGGCCAACAGCAAAAGTTGACTGAGGATTTGTGCCAGGTCCTGGGCCAACAAGCTTCAGTTCGAGCAGCCGGAACAGAGGTATGGCTTGAAATGCGTAACCTCGACCACTTAGCAACAGATGACGAAATAAGAAAGTCAATGCAATTGAAAATTGGCGATGATGCCGGGCAAGTGACTATAAGGGGCCTGCGCAAGTCCTTCAGAGGCAAACAGATGAAAACAGATAAAAGAAGGCTCTATACAAGTTGGCTGGGACATGTGTCCGATTCGCGAGAGGCATGCCCAAAAAAGATGCTACAAGTGCCTATGCTTCGGGCACAAAGCAGAAATTTGCACTAGTGCCATAGACCGCACAAACTGGTGTCTTAGATGCGGGCAGACCGATCACATACACACATACACACACACACACATGCATACACACACACGGACGCGATGCAAACGAAGTCATACAGACGAGGAATAGAGGCAACATACCGTCTTGGGGCTCTTCGCGTATGCCGTGGCTTCCGCACAATTTCGGATGACGCGGCTCTTGTAATATCAAGTGTGGTCCCAATAGACTTACTTGCTAAAGAAGCGCAAAACATTTTTAGAAGTAGGCAGAGTGCGGAATGGTCACCTTCAGCCAGACGGGTGGCAACTGCAGAAGCCAGGCGATCAAGCCTAGCAGAATGGCAGTCACGCTGGGCATCATCGCAGAAGGGCAGATGGACATTCAAGCTTATCCCGGACTTACACACATGGGTAAACAGGCGACACGGCGAAGTCACTTTCGAACTGACCCAGCTCCTTAGCGGCCATGGATGTTTCAGGCACCATGTGTAGACAAGGCATACAAGAAAGCCCTGAACATGTGATTTTTTACTGCATGAGGTTTACCAACGAGAGGCAAAAAGGCTAACGGCAGTCTTTGGAGAAGAGCACACACCTTCCAACCTGGTAAAGTTGATGGTCACATCCCAATTGGCGTGGTCGGCGGTGTGCACATATGCTGCATCAACGATGAGCAAACTGTGAGAGCTGGAGAGAGAGCGCAATACTGGAGGGGCATAGGCAGCCCACTACAGACCTGCGAAGCAATACCACAAGGCAGTCCCGCAGGATCCCTGTAGTAAAACAAATTCTTCTTTTCATTTCCTCTTCCTGTCTGTATCTTTTGTCCTTTTGTATATAATTATGTTTCCTACCTTAAATATTAATAAATGAATTAAAAAAAAAAAAAAAACATACACACACACAGGACAATACATATTTATAATACAGGGATACACGTCGCTGGTCGTCGCTCTCTGTTTTTGGTCGCGTTTAAGCCCGTCTTTTTATCCTACAAAAGAGTTATTTAGTGGTATTTCCAGTAAACGTGCAGCGCCACTCACGGTGCTACTGTTACCCATCCCTCCTGGTCTCTGTGATCTGGAATCTTTTGCTGTCTTCGGTCGGTCTCAAGAATCCCCGCTGTCGTTGGTGGCCAGAGGGGAACGGTGGACGCCCCCTTCGTTTCCCGACTTTCGCCGTTGCCTGCGTAGTGGTGAGCTGATTGCAGCAAAGCCCCTAGTGTGGAGCGATGTTACGCTCCCCCGCCGCCACAGAGCAGAGCAGCTGTTGCCCCAAAGAGCAACCCTCCCATGGTGCGACCTGTCACAGCAGAAGCTGATGTTGCCAATAGCAGCGCAAGAGCAAATGGATCGATTGTGGCACTGCAGAGCGGCTTAGTAGCAGCGTCACAGGCGGCTACGACAACCCTGTCGGCAGGCGTCCATACCAGTATTTTGCATGCCCCAGCAAAGCGAGGCAGAAAGGAGGCAGGTTCCCCCAGGCGGAAATTTTCCGAAAAGAGCCAAGTCAAGGCAACGGCGTGGCGCCACGATTGATGATGAAATCGAGGAAGTGGCATATTATAGAAGCCACCAGCCCTTTGAGCGAGGCAAAGAAAAACTCCGATGAGGAGAAACAAGAGGAAGATGCCCCTAAGGGCGAGGTAAAGCGGCAACGTCATATAAATGACAAACTAAGGCGTCAGTTCCTTAGGCTAGAGGTGTTGCACGAAGCAATCAGCGTCTTTGTTGCAACACACAGCAACGGTGTAGAAGCAGCACCAACAGTAAAGGTACCGGAAAATGTGCCAGAGGTCCGCAAAGCAACAAAACCAAAGGTAGCAAGCCCAGCAGTGGGAGCGGAACTGGTACATCAGCAGCAGCATCAGCAGCGGCACAGTACTGACTGGCAATTAGTGGCACCTAAACCGGCAAAGCGAGCAGTTCCGAAAAAGCGGCCTGCCGCTATTTTGGTACAAAGCAAGGGCGGCATGTCATACAGCGATATGTTGAAGCTGGTGACCAGAAGCCAGGATGCAACGTTGCAGGCTGTTGGCGACAGCGTACAAAAGGTGAGGCGTACCGCAAAAGGCGATATCTTGCTAGAGTTAAACCAAGTCGGCGCTGAAAATGTCAGCAAGATACAGCAGGACATCGACACAGCACTTGAAGGCCAAGTCGAGGCTAAATCGTTGGCAAATCTTGTCAGATTGGACGTGTTGGAAATGGATGAAGAGGCCACCAAAACAGTATTGATGCAGCTAAGTCTAAAGGTGACAGAGGAGGATATCAAAAGCCTGCCTCCTTCCTATGGCGGATCCCAAAAAGGCAATTCTATGCCTTCCAGCAAACGTGGCAGAACCAATTTTGAAAGCGGGGCAGCTAAAGATCGGCTACTCAGTATGCAGAGTTAGACTCAACCAGGACGCAACCAGATGCTATAGATGCCTGGCTTTTGGGCACGTAGCGGCTCGATGTCAAGACCCGATTGACAGGACGAATTGGTGTTTAAAATGTGGCAGCAAGGACCACAAAATAAGAGACTGCGCAAATAATGCCAACTGTTGCCTATGCGCAGCCAGAGGTGTCACCGAGCGGGCACATATAGCTGGCAGCCTTAGGTGTCCATCCGCAAATGCAAGCGGGCAAGAGAAGCCGGCCCCACGAAAACGCCATGTTTAATTTTATCCAATTAAACCTGAATCACTGCGAAGCGGCTCACGAGCTGCTGAAGCAGCGGGTGCGCGAAATGAGGTCTGACGTGGCAATCATAAGTGAGCCTTTTCGTAGGATGTCTGCTGAGAATTGGATATGCAGTAATTCCGGCAAGGCCGTGCTTTGGGCATGTGGCAATCCCAGTGTACAACTGCGTTCGAGGCTAGCAGGCGGGCATTTTGTCAGAGCCTTAATAAACGGCAAGTGGATCTACAGCTGCTATTTCCCGCCTAGTCTAGACTATCTGGACTTCTGCGAATCGCTGGACGAACTAGCGGCGGACGCGAGAGCGCACAGCCCGTCCGTAATAGCTGGAGACTTCAATGCGTGGGCCCAAGAATGGGGCAGCAGCATAACAAATGCTCGCGGGCGCGCCGTTCTAGAGTCGCTAGCCTCATTAGACGTCGCACTTCTAAACTGCGGCTCTCGCAACACGTTCAACAGCGCAGGCAGAGGGTCAATAATCGACCTTACCTTCGTCAGCAACAGCTTGGCGAGATTTGCTGCATGGCGGCTGGATGACAACTACACAGCCAGCGACCATGAGGCCATCATCTTTTCCCTTGGACAGGCAGCTCGACAACAGACGCGTACCCAGGCAGTGGAATTACCATATAAAGCTGACACGCTTAACACCCAGGCATTTACAGCTGCAATTTACAATTCGACGCTGGCTGCGGGATCTGCTCAAGGTATGGCAGACCAGCTATGTGGCATGCTGGCATCAGCCTGCGATGCGAGTATGGCCCGCTCCAGACCATTCAATAAACATCACCAACCAGTCTTCAAGTTGTGTGACTCAGCGGAGCACGACCCCTGGGGTAAGGCCTATAAACTAGTTGTAAAACGTATCCATGCAAACCGGCAATCCGCGCCAACAGGTGCCGCAGACCTCAAAAAAATAGTCGATGCTCTCTTTCCAAGCCGATCGAACCTTTTTAGCGCACTGCCCATCGCATCTGCAAGGCTTTCTACCATCGATGCAGTCTCCACAGAAGAAATTTTAGGCGCAGCCAAATCGCTTAAGCCCGGTAAGGCCCCAGGCCCGGATTTATTCCCGAATCGTGCAGTCAAACTGGCTATGACGCTACGCCCAGAAGCATTTGTTGAAACCTTTAATGAATGCTTATTGGAGGGAGTTTTTCCATCGCAGTGTAAAGTTCAAAAACTGGTACTGCTGCCAAAGCCGGGGCAGCGACCTGACGTAGCATCCTCGTACAGGCCGATTTGTCTAATAGACACAGTCGGCAAAGTCCTGGAAGGACTAATCAACACTAGGTTAAACGATCTAATCAGCAGGAGCAATGGCCTCTCTGAAAACCAATTCGGCTTTCGGAAGGCAAGGTCGACAATAGATGCAATCAGCAAAGTAGTTAATATTGCTGCAAATGCAATCGAGGGCTCCCGGTGGAAGGGCGGCTCTAAAAAAATACTGCCTGGTCGTCACAATAGACGTTAAGAACGCCTTCAACACAGCGGACTGGGGCTGCATCCTGGGCTCGGTGTGTAGGCTGGAAGCGCCGGTATACCTGCAAGCCATCATACGGAGTTATTTTGATGGGAGAGTGCTGCGATTCAACACAGATGAGGGCTGCGACAGTCGCCACATTTCTGCCGGGGTTCCACAAGGGTCCGTATTGGGCCCGCTACTGTGGAACATAATGTACGACGGCATTCTGAGGATCCCTCTACCACAAGGATGCGAAACCATCGGATACGCAGATGACGTGGCGTTAGTGATCGTAGCCAAGGATCTTGCGACGACTGAAGCGTTTGCATCCTGCGCGATTGAAAAAATTACGAGCTGGCTTCACTCAGTCGGTCTCTCACGGGCAGTGCACAAAACAGAGGCGGTGCTTATTAGTAGTAGGAAGACAGTGGAAGCTGCGAGGATACTAGTAGAGGGATCTGCGATTGTCTCAAAGCGGGCTATTTGTTACCTGGGCGTATGGATAGACACTCGTGTATGCTTTAGGGAACATCTGAATCAAGTACAGACCAAGGCGGCGAGTACTGCCTTGTCCCGAATCATGTTAAATACCAGAGGCCCGAAACAGGAGCGCAGGCTGCTGCTAGCGAGTGTGCTAAAGTCAGTGATATTGTATTCAGCGCAAGTATGGTCGCAAGCTATTCACGTCCCGTCATACAGCAAAGGCATTAAAGACACATATCGTTTATGCGCACTTCGAGTGTGCAGCGCTTTCAGGACCGTTTCTCACTCCTTATCTCTGTCCTTTTATTTCTACTTATTTAACCTATGTTACCACCTGTCCTATTTATTGTTAAAAACTTGTTTTACTTACTACACTACATTTTCACATTTTAAATAAACAGAAAAAAAAAAAAAAAAAAAAACACACCCACATACACATACACATACATACATACATACATACATACATACACACATACATACACACATACATACATACACACATACACACATACACACACACACACACACACACACTTTGGTCGTGTGCGCCTACACCGGCACAAGTACAATCCCCAAAGTCATTCAATGGTTTTGTGATAGCCAAAGTATCCAATTACTGGATCTTCAGCTGCTACCTCCCTCCCTCTTATAGCCTTGGAGAGTTTAGCGCCGTGATAGACGAATTGGCAGACCAGATTCGCAGCCACAGGCCGGCAATTGTTGCCGGAGATTTTAACGCCTGGGCATCAGAATGGGGTAGTGCATCAACCAATGCAAGAGGCCAAACTCTACTAGAAGCTTTTGCCACACTTGATCTGGCAATTCTAAACACAGGCGAGGAATACACATTTCAACGGGGCAATATCGGCTCGACGATTGACCTTACTTTTGTAAGCAATGCACTATGCCCTTACGCACGGCGGGAAGTGAGCGATGCCTACATGGCCAGTGATCACAAGGCAATTCTATGCACTATCGAGGGCCGGCGTAGAAACGACAGACCAACAGCGAGACCCCAGCGGTACAACGCAAAACGCATGGACATGCAAAACTTTTTTGCCACAGGAGAATCGCCGGCCGCAAGAAAACTTTTTGCCAAATGCAGACCAGCAATCAGAGCCTGCTTGGCAGACAGTGGCGGCGCGACCAGCGAAAAAGGCGATACCTAAGAAGCGTCCACCTGCTATTTTGGTCCAGGGAAAAGGCAACATATCATACAGCGAAATGGTGAAGCTGGTTACCAGGAGCCAGGACGAGAAGCTCATTGCTGTGGGCGACAGTGTCCGCACGGTCAGACGAACTGCGAAGGGAGACCTGCTTCTGGAGCTAAATGCGTCTAGTGCCGAAATAGTTGGCCAGCTGAGACAGGACATAGGAGTGGCCCTATCCGGTCAGGTTGAAGCGCGCGCACTGACAAATCTCACCAGGATAGACGTGCTGGACATGGACGGTGAGACCACGAGGGATGAAATAGTACGCGCGTTATCGGAGCAACTGAGCGTGCGAATTGAAGACTCGCACATAAAAAGTCTGCGCCCGGCCCATGATGGCTGCCAAAGGGCAATCTTGTGCGTTCCGTCAGCAGTGGCCGAGATCATCTTGAAGGCTGGCAACCTCAAGATAGGATTTTCTGTGTGCCGCATCCGCAACAACACATCGGCGATCAGATGTTACAGGTGTCTAAAGTTCGGTCATGTAGCAGCTCGCTGTTCGGACCCTGTGGACAGGACAAACTGGTGCCTGAGATGCGGAGGCAAAGACCACAAGGTGCAGCAACGCACTTAACTGCTGTCTATGCGAGGCGGCCGGCATAAGCAAGCGATGGCCAGCGATGTCCATCAACGACAGGAGTACCACCAATGGCGATCGGTAAGGGACACCAAAATGAGTAGATTCCTCCAGCTGAATCTTAACCATTGCGAAGCAGCACACAACCTACTGGCGCAGAACATGCACGAAGTCAAAGCGGAGCTCGCGATCATAAGCGAGCCCTTTAGAAGAAAATCCACCGGCAATTAGGTGGCCAGTATCACCGGTAAGGCTGCACTATGGTCATGTGGCGCCTCTCCGATCCAGTTGCGACACCCTATGGCAGGAGAGCACTTTGTACGCGCACAGGTAGACGGAAAATGGGTCTATAGCTGCTACCTGCCCCCAGCGTGAGCCATGATAACTTCTGCAGAGCGCTCGACGAGATTGTCAACGACGCGCGTTCTCGCAGCCCCCTCGTCATCGCAGGGGACTTTAACGCATGGGCCCTTGACTGGGGAGTGCGGTCACCAACGCGAGAGGACGCTCGCTTCTGGAAGCTTTTGCTTCGCTGGACGTAGCCCTTTTGAACAGAGGGTCAAGCTTCACCTTCAGCAGCGCAAGTGGCGGGTCAGTCATAGACCTCACCTTCGTCAGCGGTGGGCTATTTAGGTCCTCATCATGGAGCGTTGGCGAAATCTACACGGGCAGCGACCACGAGGCGATATTATTTTCACTAGGTGTCACCCAACCCCGTCTGGTGGCGCCACCCCAAAGCAGGGTATATAAGAGCGACACTCTGGACGTCAGAGCCTTCGCCGACGCATTGGCAGCTCACGAGTGGACGCAGAGCACAGCCCAGCGAATGGCAGACCAGCTGTCCTGCATGCTGGCTGCATCGTGAAACGCGAGCATGGCGGTACGGAGACCTTTTAAGGGACGTCAGCAATCGGTCTTTTGGTGGAAAAGCTCAATCGGAGATATACGTGGAAGGTGCCTAGCCTCTAGGCGGAGTTACCAGAGAGCAAGGAAACGAGGATTGGAGACATGGCCGCAACTATGGGCAGCCTACAGCGCATGTAGGAAGGAGCTGAAGAAGGCTATATATGAAGTGAAGCGGGAAGTGTACCTCAGTCTTTGCGACTCGGCCGATCAGGACCCTTGGGGCAAGGCGTATAAGATCGTGGTTAAGCGAGTCTACGCCAACAGATTCTCTTCTCCTACGGAAGCCGGCGAGTTGGAACGCATTGTCTGCGATCTCTTCCCCCAGCGTGCGGACTCCCTGAACAGTAGGCGCGTTGAACAAGCTGACTCCGCCTACCACGTCCCAGTCACCACTGATGAAGTGCTGGCGGCCGCCAGGTCGCTGAAACAAAACAAGGCTCCGGGCCCGGATTGCATCCCCAACCGTGCACTTCGGCTGGCAATGGCAACTCGCCCGGAATTGTTCGCGGCAACCTTCGACCAGTGCCTGAAGGAGGGAGTATTCCCATCCCAGTGGAAGCTCCAAAAGCTGGTACTGCTCCCCAAGCCTGGAAAACCAGCAGACGTAGCGTCGTCATATCGCCCAATCTGCCTCGTGGACTCCGTAGGAAAGGTGCTCGAAAGCCTCATCAGTGCCAGACTGAACGAGGCGATCAACGCAGGGGGAGGCCTGTCCGCCAATCAGTATGGATTTCGCAAGGCAAGGTCAACAATAGACGCGGTCAGCAGAGTGGTACGTACAGCAGCCGACGCTATCAAGGGCTCTCGATGGAAAGGTGGTGCGAAGGAGTACTGCCTGGTGATCACCCTGGACGTGAAGAATGCCTTCAACACGGCTGATTGGGGCTGCATTCTTGATGCTGCCAGAAGCTTCGGGATTCCCTCGTACCTGTACCAGGTGATATGGAGCTTCTTTTCTGGGAGAAAGCTGGAGTACGCTACGTCGTCAGGATCCGTTCAACGGCAGGTGTCCGCAGGAGTGCCTCAGGGCTCTGTTCTGGGTCCCCTTCTGTGGAACATCATGTACGATGGCATCCTTCGACTGGACATGCCGAGTAGGTGTCAGCTAGTCGGCTACGCGGACGATGTCGCGGTCGTAGTGGTGGGCAAGCAATTGAAGGACGTGGAGTCAATGGCAAATACAGCCATTGCCACCATCACGAACTGGCTGCGCACGGTGGGCCTAGTACTAGCGGCGCACAAGACAGAAGCGGTACTAATTAGCAGCCGGAAGATTGTGGAAACGGCCACCGTTACAATCGACGGCATCGAGGTGCTATCAGCTAGAGCAATTCGCTACCTGGGAGTGTGGCTCGACACAAGATTGTGTTTCCGAGAACACCTATTGGCGGTACAGCGGAAGGCAGCGGAATCGAGCAGAGCACTCGCCAGGATTATGCTCAACACAAGAGGGCCCAGACAGGAGCGGAGAATGTTGCTGATGAGCGTGGTGAAGTCCCAAATATTGTACGCAGCCCAGATCTGGGCACCGGCTATGGAGGTCGAAAGCTACCGCCGCCTCATCAGTCCGACTTATCGGCTCTGTGCTCTCAGAGTCTGCAGTGCTTTTAGGACTGTTTCGGAGGATGCAGCCCTAGTAATCGCTGGCATGGGCCCCATCGACATCTTGGCAGACGAAGTACGGGTCACTACAGAGGCCACCAGCAGGGGCATCCCGAAGAGCGTCGCCAAAGCAGACGCTAAAAGGCTTACGGCGAGGAAATGGCAGGCCCGATGGGACGCGGCGCTAAATGGCAGATGGACGCATCGTCTCATCCCCAATATTGAGGCGTGGGTCGGCAGAAAGCACGGGCAGGTGAACTTTTACCTCACGCAGGTGTTGAGCGGACACGGCTGCTTCCGCCAATACCTAAATAGATTTGGCCACGACCACTCTCCAACGTGTCCTGCGTGCCCTGAAGGGGCAATTGAGGACGCCCACCACGTCGTCTTCAGCTGCGGCCGCTTTAGTGTGGACAGACAGCGTGTCGAGCGAGCAATCGGACAATCCTTATCGGAGGCCAGTCTGGTACCCAGCATGCTGGAAAGCGAGTCTAACTGGGCGGCGGTGAGCGCCTACATCGGAGTCATCATGCGCGAGCTTAGAAGACTGGAGCGAGAAAGAGTCGGTTCCGCATAGAGGTTGCCATAATTCTGGCGAAGCAATTCCCAATGGGACGTACCGCCGGGAGGGCATTCTTTATGTATTCATTCTCAATTTCTGTTGTCAGTTTGGTTGTACTTCGTTGGTCTCTTTTATATGTTAATAAATGAATTAAAAAAAAAAAAAAACACACACACATACACATAAGGGCACCTGCAAACAAACTTCTAGCCGCCGCCTGGTTCCAGCACCCCGTGGCGTCGGGGGTAGCACCTCAGTTGCTTAAGCCGAATTCCCTGGTTCAAATCCCGGCGAAGGAATTTGCTAAAATCCCCTGTTGGTTCAATCTAAATATAAATATATATATTCTTTTTATTTTTAATTAATAAATTGATATAAATTTAAGTTGTCTGCACCAAATTTGCTGCATTGCATACAGTCTGTGCCAAGCCGGCGCGAATCCGCCTCTGGCGGAGCGGTAAGAGGCCAAGCCTAAAGGATCGGTAGGGGTATAGGTTCAAATCCTGTGTTACACCTATATTTGGTTTCATTTTTTTTTTGGTTTTTCTTCTTTTTTCTGGTTCCACTTTTGCCAAAGTAACCTTGGTCTACTGGTCAACGCTCTAGTTCTATACTAGCTTGGATTTAGGCCACCGAGTCGGGGCGGTATATCTCCCAGCCGTCGTCAGGAGGAAATTCTTGGCCACCGGGGGACTTGCGTACGTAGACCAAGGCATACTGGAAGCTGAGTACGAATCGGCTTTCGGGCGACGACCGATGCTGCAGCGGTCTCCGCCACAGCAGGAGTTAGCCAAAATGAAGCAGAGAGCCAAAAAAAGGAGCAAATCTGGATCTAAATCCTGCCGGCACACTGATGGTCGCCGGTGCCAATCTAATGGCGAACCAAGTCTGTGAGGAGTCGAAAACTCAACCATCGGACACCCCAAAAAGAGCAAGAGGCACCCCGAGTCCTGCCAGTAGCCCTGAAACGAGAAGTGTTCCGATCAAAAGAGTAAAAGTGCAGCCAGTATGTAGGGAGCTAGATGAAATGGGACTCGTGCTAGAGTCCATATCAATGATGACGGTAAAATGCAAAGATGGGCGTAATCGTTCGATAACGAACCCGCTTAGGGAAAACGTGGCGAAACTTCAGAGATTGCATGCAGATCTGATACTGCTTTTCCAGGGCAAGGGCGTCGCACCAGAGGTGACAGCAAGTCCAGGCTTAGTCCCGCCGCTGCGAGCAAGTAGAGAGCAGCAAACGGATGCAGAAAGTGCAACGGTATCGGTGGTATTACCAACCAGGAGTTGCCACTGTACTTGTGAATGCATGAAGCCCCCATCAAGTGCTACAATAGGTAACGCCGGGTCATCTTCGAGTTCGAATAACACCTCTCAGGCGGGCCAAAAAAGTTCGAAAAGTTCGAAGAATTCGAAAAGTATACCACAATTGCAGCGGCAACAGAGGCATCGGACGTTGCCAGCCCCTTCGGTGCAAAAAGTGATCAGAGGGAAGATGAAGGTCAAATCTCAATCCGGACCAGCAATAGCGAGTCTAGCCAAGGCTGGCAAGAAGTAGGCCCAATACGTAAGACCCGCGTAAAGGAGGCCAAGCCCCGAAGGGCAAAACCAGACGCCCTGCTGATTGAGCCGAGCTCTGGAGTCAGCTATAGCGATGTTCTGGCGTTGGTTACCCGGCGAGCGGATGAGAAGCTGGACCATGTTCGCAGCCATGTAAGCAGACTCAAGCGTACTGCCAAAGATGGGCTTCTGCTAGAATTAGGCAACGCCCAAAGCGATTCCCGAGGCCTGATGGACGAAATTTCCCAAGTTCTAGGCGACTCAGCTGGGGTCAAAGTTCTCAGGAAATTTAAGTCCGCAATTATTCGGAATCTGGATGACATAGCTGAGCCTTGCCATATTATTCAAGCTTTAGTTAAACACGCGAATATTGATGCATCGACGTGTACGGTGAAGAGTATGCGACCGGGATATAAACGCAATACTCAGGTGGCGATCATCACAGCCCCTGATGTGGTAATGCAAAAATACT